>DWLS01005004.1:0-13218 GCA_018246255.1 Pachliopta kotzebuea | reverse complement strand
TGAGAGGCGATGCACGAAAGAGAAAAGAAAAAAGTATGGAAGAAAGATAATGCTGAGTGAAAGGTAGATTGGGAAAGCTGAAAGAAATAAATAAAGAAACACAAAGACCCTTACCCACAACACGAAGGGGAACGAGATTTAAAAAAAAAAAAAAAAACGCATTCTTCCAAACTGTACAGTAATTCTTTTACGGTAAAAGCAGTGAAACTCTGGAATGCTCTTCCTCACGATATCCGCGCCTGTCCCTCCTCACCTATCTTTAAGAAGAGAGTTAAAGAATAGTCTTTAGATAAGTAAGATAATATTATCTTCACCTATAGTTGCATATTTTATTTTTACCACTTTGTATACTTGCTATATATGTTCCTTATATGTCACTGCTACTAGTACACCTACACAAATAATTAAAATAGTATATCCTTCTTATTTATGTATGCTGTAAGAGAACTCTTTTTGGGTTTAAGCTCGCCTTTTTGACACTATGTTACCTTTATTAAATAGTATTGTTTTATATATATACGTGTAAGTGTACATAAAAAATATATATTAAATAAATAAAATCTTTTTTCGCTTTGCGTCGTTTCAATGATGTGTTTTTTTGGAACGTAACCCCGACGCAAAGCGAGGTATTGGTGTATGTGTTAGTATCAGCATCTGGTGGCTCACCTCTCGCTCATGATGAGCGTGTACTCGGCCATGGCCGCGTTCCGTTCGTCTGTCAGCCGCTTAATATCCGCTCGCTCGCGCACGCCGCCCTCCCACTGCCTCACCACACTTGCAACCTGCTGCTTCAGCGCATTCCTCTCGCGAATCTAATCGAGGATAACACTTTATTAAAGAATATGATACATTGGTCGCGCATTAGCTAAAGACTTGCCTTTCAACAGTCTCCACTTCTATTCAGGAGCTTCATTTAGTAAAGTTATGCAGAGGGAACCAGCCTTGGTGACTATCACTTTTGAATTAGAAATCTACGTACATAACTTCAACGTTGTCGGGTTACAAAAATAGCAACTGGTAGTGATATATCTGTATATGAAATCATGGTACAAATAACAATGTTCTACAGCACCATATCACATTCTTCATTCTGAGACCGTACTCTTAGTTTCCTTCGTTACGATATCCTTCAGAACTAAACTGTATTACCTCAACTACTTGATGATAAAAATATATCTGCAATGGTGGATTACCATATCCTGGATGATCTCAAACGATGAAATCCTAATACCAATATCTAGTTAAAAATGTAGATGTTCACTCACAACAGCATTCCTCTCTTGTGTCAGCTCGTGGCACTGGGTTTTCAGACGACTGTTCTCTTCCTGAACGATCCGTAACTTCTCTAAAGTTGTGTTATGGTTCTCTATGAGATCATCGTACCTAAAGAAGAAGAAAATATGTCGATCACCAGAACATAAGAAGAATTCAATTATTTGCAATTTTTAAAATGTAATTTTAGTTACGAACTTTAAATAATCTTTATTATAATGTATTTATTTCAAAATTTAAGAAAAAATGCATTAAATTACCAAAAGCATCAGAATTAAAATAAACATGAAGAGATGGATGCAAACAAAGTTTCTAAAGACTAACTGACTTAATTATGTTAATGCTAATTATTATTTATATTAATCAACTTTATTACCTTTTCTGGAAACAGTCAAACTCTTCTTTAAGTGATTCATACTTCCTCAATGTATGCACCAGAGCATCTGAGCTCGCCTCGGGATTGCTGTTTTGTTGCAAATGTTGTACTTCACGTTCTAACCTGAGAGTAATGGTAAACAAGATTAAATAAAAATATGAGTCAAAAAAGTAGAGAAAATGATAAAGAGAGAAGAATAGGGAAATGTATTTATTTGTATATGATTAGTAGTTCAGAAAAAAAAAGATGAATAGAAAGATGATGAAGCACAAGAAAATTCTGATCTCTCATAAAGATCTCAATTTGATTGGATCCAAATTAACTAATAAAACCCACCAGAATACCAGCCAGTGTATAGATATGCATAATTTATGTAAACTATTAAAATTTATTTATATTTAACAATCTTGTGTTTAAATAAAAAAAAAACCTTTTTAATTAAGAAGTTTAGCTAACTCCATAACGAAAATTAATATTTGTAAATAGATTTAATTAAAGAGCACATATTTGTCACACTCACCGCTGATTGTCATTTAATAAGTCACCATATTTGCCACGAAGACTGCTGGCTTCTTGCGCAGAGACCTCTAACTGATTCATTGCTGCTCTGTGTTGACCACGGAAGTACTCTAGCTCCTAGAATAGAAACAAATTTATAACAAAAAAAAAGGAGCAACTAATCTATAAGAGAAAAGTATTTTGTGGAACTGATTATACAATCATTATATTTAAATTGATTACAATAATAATTTTAGCAGATTTAGTAACAGCCTTTTATTATTGGTTATATCAGCTACATCCTATAGTTAATATAACAGGTTAAACACTAATATTATATTGTGTATTAGGAGACCGATTCCGAAAAAGAAGACGGATGATAGTACTAATGACACATTTTTTTATTTAAATATAATCTTTTATTCCCCGGACTATAGTCGGAGACCTTGTTTGCTTATAAAATACTTATTTGTTTTTATAATTTTTATTTACTAATAGCAAAAGCCGATAAATGTACATTGTTACTTGCTAATTATTCTTATTTCTTTTAACAGCATCCTGTGTAATCATTTCCAAAAATTATAAAAGTACTTCTTTATTATGCGACATTATTATTTCGCTTAGATTTTCTTTACTTAACTTCTTGTCCATTCTCATCTCTGTATCTGTCCTATCCCTTGAATACTTTGTACAATCTATAAGGAGGTGTAAAATACTTTCTTCAACGTTAGTAACACAAGCACAAGACGGTACGTCTTTGCATTTAAATTTGTATAGAAATATCTACGTCTTTAACTGGACGCGGGGGCTTTGGCCAATAGGCCAAAGTCCCCGTGTCCAGTTGAAGCCTGAACAATTAGCGGATTTAACTTCATACTTTTTGACTAATGACACATTTGGTAATGGCATGAAAAAAAAAATCGATCCTGAACAGAAAAAACCTTATTTTAAAAACGTTCTATTACCAATATTTAAGCTCCATCATGTTAGTACAGCTAAATGAAATGATAATTTTATAAAAAATACATTAAAAAAAACCCGCAATGAAACACAAAAAAAAAAAACAGCTGACGCTCGGGGTCAATGACCGCACGTCCGTGCTGGGTCCGAGCTCTATGGAATAAAGTTCAAATTGTAACCAAATACACTGCGAAGTAGATTTGAACAATAGCTAGATGCCGGCTTTGTGTTTGATTGCTGGTATTGTTTAGATTTATTTCCTTTTTAGTACTATATACTATATCCTTATTAGTACTAAAATCTGTCTTCGTTTGAGGAAGTGATCTACTAATACACAGTATTATAAAAATAGAAGTAACATGCTGTTGTTATTAAAATAGCTATCACATGTAAATCAGACTTTGGACTCGAGAGTTGAAAGCATCATTATAATGAAAATTACTTAAATGCAATCTTACTTAATTTTTTCGAGCTCTTTCAGTTGGTATACTAAATGTTACTTTTTGTGTCACATACTTTTTTTTTGTATAAAGGTCATATAAAACATACAAATCCCAATAGAAGCTTAAGAAGTTTTCATACATACAACTATTTTTTTAACCATTAAAACAAAAAGTAAATTTAAGAAAATGTCTTTTTTATGATCGGATCTTGGATCCAGATGTAACTATATGTTCTGATAGTATTAGTAACATAAACCAAAAATTAAATATAAAAACTACTTCTTGTATTACCTTCATAACATGCTCACATCTCCGAGAAGTCTCTGTGTGTTGCCTCCTCAATTGGTTCAAATCATGCAGTGCTTTCTCACACTGCTGCTTCAAACTTTCGTTAGTTTGTTTGTTGATGACATCATATTGAAGTGGCTCATAGGTACTGCTCATGCTATGCCCATGGCCTTTTACTGAATAATTTTGCTTTTCATAGCACTGGTTTGCAGTTAGCACCTCATAGTCTATTTGGTGAGGTATGCTTTGTATCTGATTAGTGTTGTGGCGCTCATTTTTTACGTAACTGTTGGATATGGACTCTGAAATTATTAAAAAAGTTAAATAAGTATTATCAATGGTGAATAAACCAAAATTATATACATGCACTATATGACTATTAATTTAACTGTCATCAACAATTAAAAAAGAGGGGACAAAAAGAAAATTTTTTAGTAATCAGTTTCCATTTGGGGAATAAAAATTAAATACAGATAATATACTTTCTAAATATAGAATCAAAATAAATTTTTAACATACATATAAAAGGCTTCATAACTGAATTTCAGATCAATATATCAACAAAATACTATAAATTTTCTTAAAATATTATCATACCTTTTATGTTATATTTAAATCAAAATTATTTTTTATCTTTATGTACAGTTTTACTGGATGATGTAGAACTTTGAACATGACAGAAGTGAAACGTGTGATGAATGATGTGAAATGAATTTAACGAAAGCCTTTAGTAACAATAAACAGGAATAATTTAATGGACTTGGAAAAATCTATAGCATCATATAAGATATAAATATATAATAAGAAAATATAAACATAATGCAAACTCTTAATGGACACATACTTGAGAATAATTAAAGGAAGTAAAAACAATTACTGTAAGACAGAAATAAACATAAACAGGATGTGAATGTATTTTGTCTACTTATTGTTAATTTTCATTTCTCTTCTGCATTATTTCAGCACAAGATATATTACCAACATAATTTCTTCTAAGTAAAAAACTTTAACTTTAATACTAACTTTGAACTACCAAGTTATAATATATAAATAAGCAAAAATTGTACTCAAACCAACTTGATTATTTATATTTTAAAATGCAACAAGAGCTTGCCTGTACTACTTCAACAAGTAAGTTATGGTTAGATTACTTCATAATCTTCTTCTTCTCTTTACCATTTATCTCATCTTTTGATAGGGTTGGATTAATTTATCATAGTAGTTAATTATTACATATTTCATTGTTCCTTTAATTATTAGGGTCATTTGAAGATTGTTACAATTATGTAAAATGTCTGATTTCTCTCTTTTAAAATCTATGAAACAGAGTGAGAACACAAGAGTCTACCACTAACAATTAAGAATGTTAATGTAAAGCAATAATCAGTACTTAAAGTTATCAGTAATAACTTTTGAGGGCCCAACAAATAAATTATATTTAGAAATAATAAATAAAAAATTGTATTCACCATTACTTCCATTGCTCTCCAAAGATGAGGTTCCAGATGCCATAATACTACTGAAAAAATTTTAATTTGATTATTTTATAAAGATTTTATTTAATATGTATTGGTAAACATGTTTATTATGACATTAAAAACTTACTTTAGATATTATGATCTGTATGCCATTGTCTTTGTCACTTAATACCTATAATAAAAGTGATCCAATTAGAAAAAGTCGATTTGAACACAACTTTGTATAGTTAAAGAACATAGAAGAGTGCAAGCTTGACACGATTTTCACGCTCTAATGATGGTTGCAAAATATGAAACCGCAAAAGCTAAGCTACACTGTTGCAATTCAATGCTGTTTACATAGTTTGTAAAGAAAATAATAAGAAACGATATAAAGTGAACAAAAATCTTTTATCTATTGCCGATATCAGATAACTGTACAAAGGAACGGTGCACAAGTACCACTACTGGACACTCAAAACACCGAAAACTTCACAAAAACTCTCCTTTCTCTGCGTACTTACATCTCACGGCAACTTCAATTTTATTGAAATTTCACAATGTAAACAGTTTAATTTTTATAAAAGTTAAGAAATCAAAATTGACAACAACACCTAACGTTTAGATTGGAACAAAAAAGAAAACAAAACCTTTAACACGTATTTATCTCAAATAATTTGCCAACATTTCCCGTTTCTGTACCTTTTTTAGCAAGCAAATGAGTGAATGAATGACGGACACAAAAGAGGACGGACATATTGAGCTGTGTTGAAAGGGTAAAAATACTGGAAAATAATTTAATATACGATCGGATAGTTGAATAAATGTTTGTTCAAGTAAGCGCTTACTGGTAAATGTTCTACACTGATATACATTTTCTTTAATTTATTTCGTCTTTTGAAACAATTATAGATAACATAGATAATATTTAAAGTTAACCCTTCGAGTGAAGAACTAAAGAAAAGAATAAATAAAGCAATTTTAATCAGAGTATTACAAAACACAATTTAAAATGATTTAGAAAAAGTATTTGCTGGTTTTATATCTTTTCCTGTTTAAGAAATTAAACAAATTTTTAAATTACTTTTTGTGATGACTAGATTAATTGTGATCTATTTAGACTGTATACTTTAATTAAAATCTAGAAATGAGGAATTCTCCTCTATTTAAAATATTTGCTATTGCTATGCTAATATTTCCGCATTTTTTAATTTTCCTTTTAAGGCTGGTGTTCTGTTTCATCTTCTAATTAATTTGTCTTTCTCACACTTGCTTCAGGTAACTGACATTTGCATAAGAAATGTTTGTGTGTACGAGAATCCGAACTCTGTAGTACTATTTTCTCGTAATCGTCGTTCAAATAAATGACACGCAATAGCGAGGAACCAATAAAAAACGACGCGCAAATACATGAGTTTTTATAAATCAAGTGCATAACATACAAACGTTGTCGTGTAATTTGATTCTTGCAATTTCAATAAGTATAACGTCGTAATTTTGCGCCGTAAGGCAAAAAAATATATTGTTTTGATGTTGCACAGACATGAGGACAGCGTGACTCCCATGCCCTGCGCTCCTACGAAAGGGCGTGCAGATTACGTTTACTATGAATGATTTTATCTCTTTCTAAACTCAAGTGTCTGTGAATGACCGAGTGTAACAGCGAGCGTACCAAATTATGGATTGAAAAGTGTTTGTTGTTGATGTATTTTGATATTTTCAAAGCGACGCAAATATTGTTATCTTGTCCGGCAATCGTAGTGGCGCGGCGAAGAATAAAAACGTAAGCGGTCATATGGCGCCCGACGGACTACGCCGGACGTGGATTTGTTACGCCATTCGATTTATTGCCGAGCGCTTTACTATTTACGCGCTATTGAAAAGAGATAGTACGTATTTTTAGTCGCTTCGGCGGTTAGGACTAGAATTCTGTGCGACTTTCTGTACGTAAACAACTTCAAGGTTAAGCGGTTGTCGTATGCTCGCGACTCAGGGCTGGGATGCGGAGACGCTGACATGGCCGCGATATCTGGCGGAGGCGCGGTGGTGCGCCAAGGCCATCTGCGGAAGTTAAAGACCATGAAGAAGAAGTACTTTGTGCTCCGCGCTGAGTGCAACGAATGTCCCGCTCGCCTGGAGTACTACGAGTCCGAGAAGAAGTTCCGCGCCGGCGCGGCTCCGCGACGCGTGCTCCCTCTGAAGAGCTGCTACAACATAACAAGAAGACTCGATCTGAAGCAGAAGCATGTGATAGCTCTCTTCACCAGAGAGGAACAACTGTGCATTGTGGCAGAGAATGAGCAGGACCTTCACTCTTGGCTCACAGCCATTCTTAAGTTACACCACTCCGACGATGCCAGTGATGAATTGCTTCATCCTATTCGTGAGTAAACAATTCCTGTTTTTTAATTTATCTTTCATTGGTTTCTGTCTGTTTATGTTGTTTTTTAATAACACCAATTATTCATTTTAAAGGTTATTTGTCTGGCCTTTAGAACATATATAAATAATTTTATGTAATTGTTATTATACATAAATTAATACTTTTAATTGGCTATCTTTCCAACTGTAAAACATTTATAGTTTTAATATAGTCGAATAGTTCTGCACAATATTTAAAAATAGTCACTTTAAAAAAACTTATCTTTGAGCCTATTGAATTTTGATGAAACATTGGGAATACCCAATCCTGTCATAACATTAACCATGTACTGGTTTGGTAATCTTATTGCACAACAATTAATAATAATATTTTAATAAGTAATCAATGAGTTTTATGAACATATAACAATAACATAGTGTCTCATACATCATTTTTGTAAAACTAATATATTTAGTCAGCAACATATTACTTCATCACAAAGTACAGGAATCGTCAACTATAGGAATAAGCAATAATTTAATTAATAAAAATAATTAAGTTTTTTCTTTAATCATAATTTTTTTAAACATTTACATAAACATGTGCTTAGTTTTTGACACTTAAGTTGGATTATTGTTGTGTAAACATTACTAGGCTTTGTATTAAAGTTTAGCAATTCACACCAATCATTTGCCACTACTTTGATCAAATTCATCATCTTCTTAGTTGTAAGTTTTCTTTAAATAATATCATTAACTTATTCTACATATTTAATATGAAGTTGAGGAAATTATTCAAATATAAATATTATTACCATTACTTGAAATAAAATTTTTAATGAAATAAAACCTGCAATCCATTTTAAGTTGTAGTGTTATATATTAGAGATACAAGTTGACTTTAAAAAGTACAAGTAATCATCTTTCATCTCAGCCTATTGCAGTCCACTGCTGAACGTAGGCCTCTCCAATAGATTTCCAGCGCGACCGGTCCATCAATCATCTAATTTTGTTTAAAAAAAATTCCAATGCTTTACTAGTTATTTGCGATGGACTTAAGTCTTACAAAATTTTACATATTTCTGTTGTCTTTAGTTTCTTAAAATAGGAATTCTAAATTTGCTATTTTTTTATACAAAAGTATTTTATGCAGAGACATCAAAAAAGTAGGCATTTATAAATTCCGAGTTAATTAACATCACTTCAGCAGATTAACATTAACAGAACAAAAAATAATTAAACATTATCTGTTCCAACAAAATGTTCTCTTTGTGTCCTCTTTATATATTATAAATGTTCTAGCTTTGTAGTCTAGACAGGTAATTTTATTCTTCACAAAATCTGATGTTTTAAAAAATTTATATACATATTAATAATTTTTTTCAAAGAAAGTAAAACAGATTTCGTCGTAACATATTACACTTGATGACTTTAAATTCACACTACTAACCGTAATTCATTAGCCTTTCGTTTAAATACTCCTTATAGAGTTATATTAGTCTTTATTAGTAATTTATTTATACATATATATATATATATGTATATATATAGCTATAGCTCTACAGCCGTGGGTGGGCCTTAGCCTGGTCAAGTAAATCTCTCCAGACCGATCTGTTTTTTAGATCTTCTTCCACACCATCCAACCATCTGAGCTTGGGATTTATACATACATGATTAACAATATTTAAATTTGTATTTGCTGTTAATAATTCTGTATCTGAATGCTTTCTTCCCTTTTTCTCTTAAGCATATAGTATATCAGATAAATTGCAATGCGAAAATTATGTGTTTGCATTTATTAAAATTTTGCATTTTGTTTATAACTAATGAAACTATTCTGCGACAGTATTTTGTTATATCTGTCTATCTTTATTATAATTGTTATGTGAAACAAAATTTTAATATTTTATTTGTATATGCTCTATTATATTTCTTATTATTTACTTCACATATCTCACCTTTGCAGCTTCTCACCAACTCGAGCAACAACTGGTTGATAATGTTAGTGTTTAGTCATACTATAACAAAGTTAGAGTAAAAATTTAATACTATTATAAGCTTTATATAAAATTTTGTATGTAATCGTATCTATATGGTTAGATTGAATAAATATATTTGTGTATGTATAGTATTTGTCCGCCCATAGGGAAAAAAACTGATCATCTAAAACTACTGTAATTTTTTTCCTTTAATTTTTCTATAGATAACTTAATGGTTTTCCAACAACTTTCCTCGTCATGAGGACGAGGTTGGAATTCCCTCAGTAATGATACAGTCGATTCATATTGTTCATACGAAAATAGTTTATATTGTATTGTGTTAAAGTCCTCAATCCGCGGCCGTTGTTTGCAATCCAACAGTTATTTACACCAAAGGAAGCAATCAAAACACAGTTAGCGCTATTCGAGTTTGAACTTTATTGCGCTGTTGTTAAGTATAATTCTCATTTGGATAATAATTTAAAATGTGTGTTCATTGATGGAAACTCAAGGGATCATTGTAACACTGATGTGACAAGTGGTCACTAACCTTAATGTCTTAAGTATACGCAATGTTTAGTTTTTAAATTTTTTTTTTTCTTTTATATATTGGAATGTACATGTGTATGTATATTTGTTAAACAATTTCACCGCCCACAGGGAAAAATATGAACTGATCATCTAAAACTATTGTAACTTTTCTATATATAACTTTATGGTTTTCCAATAATCTTTCTCATCATGAGGACGAGGTTGGAATTCCATCAGTAATGATACTGATATTGTTAATTGTTGAATTTAATATATGGATTTGAACCCAGGTCATCCGGAACATTGGCTACAGCATCTTAACCAGCTAATCTTATAAGTTTTAATACATTTGAATTTATTTATATTTTTTTAACATCAACAAAACAAGAAAAATTAAATATGTATAAGAGAGATACAGTAAATAAAAAGCGAACATAAAGCCATGAGGTATTCTCAACCAGTCTACTTTATGGGAAGTGATGAGAATAAAAAATATACAATTGGGTACAGATGAAAATCATCAGCCGATTGATGCCCACTATTGGACATAGAACTCCTCTAATAATTAGTGTATTTGGGCTGTCTCCCACTAAGCTTTTATTTTTATTTAGGTTTATTTTAATTGTTACTAACACTATTGTCAAGATTAAATTACCAAACCGTTATGGACTAAACAGTTATCCAAAATAAAATTATTTTATTTTATTTAAGCTGGGGAAAGCGAATTGGTGGGGAAACATCCTCATTTATTGGTCAACAGGGATCAGATAAGGTTGTCTTGGACCCCATGAATTATATACACCCTCAAAATATTTTTTTTCTCACACATTAGATTGGGAAGTTATTTCTACTTTAAATACATTTTATCATATATTTTTGTAATTATATTCTAATAAATGTTTTGCTGGTGGATAATTGTCGCATACCAACAGGAAATTATGTTTTGCTGAATAAACATAGATTTTCCTGTACATATAAAAACGTTTACGGGTAAATAAAGCGAAGATATTTGTTCTTAGAAATATTCCACCTTGGATTTGAACCCACGTCATCCGGAAAGCTGGCTACAGCGTCTTAACCAGATAATCTTATAAGTTTTAATACTTTTTAAATTTAACTATATCAAAAGTATACAAAAATACTTTTTTAGGATCTATTGAATAATATGAATTTACAAAATAGCTTTTTTAAGCAAGGTGTGCTGATGGTAAGTGATATGCCCATAACATAGCGCTGGTTAGTAAGGTACAGTACCACAGCGCTCATCGTTTTGAGACATATATTAAGTCTCATTACCACAATAATTTCACTAGCACCCTTCAAACAGCACCCTTCAAACAGGACTACAGTAATGTTTGCAAATTACTATTTGACGGTAGAAATAGGAGTTACTGTAGTTATCTAACTAGATGGTCTGTAGTAACAGAGACCTAACATCAGTACACTGCATTAGTACTTGTAGTAATTTAGAAATAGTGGTCCTTTTTAGGTTGTAAAACTGAAGTCGCGGGTTCGATTCCGTAATTCGATTATATGTATTTTTAATTTATTTTCATACAAAATTGTGAAATTTTAGTCAACCACAACTTGACAACCCGACCACATACAAACAAAATTCCAACGGCTCTGATCTTATCTAAGCGAGATCTGTCTGTATGAGAAATTTCAGCACCAGCTCCTACACCTTGTAGTTCTCCAGATTGAAAATTGTTGACTGACTTTGTTGTTTAAATAATGATAACAATCGAAAACTTTTTTTTTTATTTTAATTTACTTTATATCTATCTATTCTATCTAACATCAATATGTAATATTAAACAAAGTCAAAAGCTATTTACAAGTTATCACCGATAGATAGTACACATATAAAAAACTAGACCACTAACAATGAACTATCACCCAAGACAAAAATACAAACAAAAATTATTAGAACATAAAAGTAATCTGAAAAATACAATATTTGATAAAGGAACAAAAACAACCAAAAATTTGATAGACAGACATTGTAGTTTAAAACTAGATTCACCAGAGCGGTTAAATTAACTGGTCCTGCAAGTTCAATTTCAAATTTTTCCTGCGTGAAATATTTACTTTCTGTAATGATATGACTTTTGTAGCTTCAACTAAAAAATAATTTTATGAACATTTTTATTCTTTTACATACATTCATATCAAATTTGATTTTTGTTGAAATAGATATAGTTTAATATATGTATTATGATATAATTTAATATTCTTTTCATATGTATTATCACACATCTTCTATTTCACCTGCCTACCTCATAACATCTCTGCACCACCTAAGGTTGAGTGTAAGATAATACCAATGGCATTAAGTCCGCCTTTACACTAGGTGTAAGAAGGAATAAATAAATAAATAAATATAGTTAAATAGCTGCTAAATCTAGTGTTAAATAAGTATGATAATACAGTTGGTAGTTTAATAATCGCAGCGGTAATTGCCTGTTTAAAAGTACATTAATTCTTTAGGCGCGCTTTTCGGTATAAATAATTACTATGGATTCTCATAGTAATTGAAGACATGGTTTTTCTTAAGCATCGTTAATGCGGTGGTGGTGGGGTAGGAGGGGAAAAGGGGGGTATTAACACATTCACTGCCACTTAAATATATCATCTATGGAAACCAATTATTTTAAAATCTTAATTATCATATAATATGATTGATTGTATGTGGTAGAAAAATGTTTCTTTTAAAAAAAAATATTGAATTTACTGTTTTTTTTATTCTTTTTTTTTTTCGGATGAAGTTTTTGCTTTCGGCCACTATTATGGCCGCGAAAGCTTCATCCGACCCCGAGCTCTCGGATTCGGACTCCGCGTGCTGAGAGTTTTTTTTTTTATACCTGATTTGGGGACACAACTACGGACCCTGTGTACTCGGATCCGAGTGTGTTCGGCAGTGAATGTGTTAAAGTGCGCGCGTGCTGCTTACGTACGTGTTAAACGTAACGAGTGACGCGATACGCACGCGGCGGATGTTAGCGGAAAAGTCGTGGAAACGGAGGGGAGAGGGGGGCAGGGAGAGGGAGGAG
>DWLS01005003.1:0-13218 GCA_018246255.1 Pachliopta kotzebuea | reverse complement strand
GACTTCTGAGGAAACATCAAAGCGACTAACACAAACTCAGATGCACGAGGAATTATTGAATTCATTATATAAAATAAAACAAAAGCGAAATTATTAATTGTAAACAACTTTAATATGTTGTTATATTCGATATAATTAATTATTTGCAATAAGCATCTGAAATCATCAGAGCATCTATTGGAGAGGCCTACGTTCAGCAGTGGACTGCAATAGGCTGAGATGAAAAGCATCTGAATGTTTTAATAGATAATAAAACTTGTCAATGTTTTATGACATGAATGGTTATATCCGCAATATAGACATCACTGAATGATTTATTGTAATATTTTAATGTATTGGTAGTCTACAGATGTTCTAGTCAGTTAATGTGTGGGCCTTTCACTCAGGTTTTTTTTAATAACACACAGGTGGAAAAAAAGCATATGGTCTGCATAATGGTAAGCAGTTACCGTAGATTATAGATGCCTGTAGTACAAGAGTTACCAGAAGCACCACAGGCGCACTGGCGACTCCGTTAGTAAGTTAATATCTATAAAAATGGGGCACCAGTTCAGAAGATGGTATTTATGTCACAAAGAAATCGCAGTTTTAAGATATTAGTCAGTTTCGTTACTCCAGTAATTTCAATAGTAATGATAGCACACCGCGGCAGGATACTGCGGTGGTGCCTATCTACAAGGTCTTTTGCTGCGGAAACCTATCATCAAGGCCTTGATTATCGGATTTATACTTCAAAATATCCGTAATAAAAAACCGCAAATAAGTTATGCAAATCATTGTTACGAGTATACATAAGTGAGGTATTAGTAACCTAATAATGTTTGTACTTTGATATGCGAACAATGTTACTCATTTTAGCTTAAAAACAAATTTTTGTCTTTCAATTTCTTTGTTTATTCTATGAACTGACATCCTGTTAATAACAATGAGGTGTTAGTTAAGATTATATACTCTTTATCACATTGTGCTTGTTGCTAGACATGTTACGTTTCGTTACCAAAGTAATTTCACTAGATGAATGTTACACTTATTTTTATCGGTAGAAATAAGAGCTGGTCTGCTGCGGTGGTCTCCTACAAAAAAGTCCTAGCACCAGTAAAGTCTGGTATTTACAGAACATAATTTTTCAATAAAACTGAAGTAAGTTAAGCTTTGTCACATCAGCTATGTACGTATAGCTCCTATACATCAGTATATTTTGAATAATAATTGATGTAAATTTTATGTAAAAGTTCATATGTTAACATAATAAAAAGGCACTGCAGTTAATTTTTTTAATATATAATATTACCTTATTCAGCTTTTTATTAACAATATTGTTAGTGTTATAATTATGACAGATTCTCAACATGTTTGCAAATTTTTTTTCCCTACTACACTAATGAATACGTGGAATGACGAATATGACTTTTCATGGTTGCACAATTTACCTATTTAGTATTAAAGACAGGTTTTCGATTTAATCTTATCAAACGGATACGGCGTGCCTCAAAATTATATTTTGTATTATATTAATTTAAGTACAACAAAACAGAGTTTACTTCTTTTTTGGACTTATCTCTCAAGGGTATATCAACCACGTTGACACAGAACTAAATAATTTGAACTATGTACTTTGGCTGTGTGTACATTAAAAATATTTCCGTCTGAACTAGTCATTGGATTTCTCAAAACAACGTTTAAAGCTTTTATGTTACATCAATTGGTTTTTTGCCATGGACGAACGACACTGACGGTAAATTAAATTAAAATAGTTGTAAGTGCAAATCTTTTTTAAGCATCGACAGCACATGGATTGTGAAAAAAGTTATTATACAAAGTACAAGAAACATACTTTAGATTGGTTTGCGGATCCGCCGGTACTGAGCCCTACGAAGCTGAAAAGTCGTCAGTAAGACTATTGTCCAAACATCATTCGGAAAAAAACATAAGTAATGGTAAACTAATATAATATCTATTTCCTTATCTATCTGTTATTTAAAAATTTACAATTATTTATACATTCTCTATTTTGGTTGTTATTACACTATTTCTTAGCCGGTCAAAAAAAAGTTATCTTATCCTCAAAACTGATTTTAATAGATTTGTACGAGAGCATAGTCAAAATTAAAATAATGAACTCATGCAATAATACATTGTTGAGCATGTTTATTGTTTAATGCAATTTAACCTTGTCATTCTTGTTTCTCAAAATCTAATGCGTTATTTATCGCACCGGCTAACGTTTATCGGTGGTAAATCGTATCACACAAACACACATACGTACATAGCTGTAGATATAATTTATTGCCTCGCGATTCTAATTACAAATGGAGGTCACATCCGGGATCTCGCCTATGGATTGGACTGTGACACATGCAAAACACATGAATAGGCTCACCAACCCTTTGTCATAAATATGTGGACATGAAGCCCTTATCAAAAGTTAAAAGCCCTTATCGATTCTAGTGAATATTTGAACGCTATCAAACCCAAATAGACATTGTGATGCCACTGTGCCAAGAACTAGAACACAGTACAGCATATAATCGATAAATATATATCTCATCTATTTTCCTTAGATTACATTCAAAACATTTCCTCAACTACTAAGAAACTAGTAAAAATTCACTTCAGGTAGGAAATAGGATTTATATTGAAATTTAGATTGACAGTTCTGTAATTTTTTTATTGGACGAAGCGACGAGACGAGCAAGGCATTCGCATGATTATAAATGATACTCTTGGACATAACAACGTAGCGCTCCACGCCTTGCGTCGTAATTTGTTAAGTTTTGTTATCCCAGTAATTTCACTAGCATACAGGACCCTCCAAACCGGAACACAGTAATGTGTTGCATATTACTATTTGGCGGTAGAAATAGGAGCTGCTGTAGTACTTTCCTAAACGGTCTCCGATAACGGATACATATAAATACCACCAGTAAAGTAATCAGAATCAGAACTAGTTATATAATTAGAACTTATTATGAAAAGCCTATATAATTTAAATTTGGTCAATGTTTTTTTCTGCTCCGGTTACATTAAATAGTGCTACATTAATAGTATATACATGAAGTTATGGTCACCCTCTTCACGTGTTTGTAACATGTTGCAATCGCTTTAATACAAACTGATAACAGCGTGCGTCTTGATAATGAACAAATCTCTACCATATCTGTAACCATATAACCTTTTCATGCTATATGACTATCTAATTGAAGTAATGGTATATGATAGAAGGTATACAAATAAGACAAGGAGAAAGAACCTAAAACTAGTACATATAAAAATCTTACATTTTTCTGTATCTTAAGGATTGTTAGTCTTGATCCATGTTATACATATTCTAGCATTACTTTAACTTAACCTGTACCTCCGTTCCTAATAACTAAGTTTTTTACTACAAATGTTTTTACTTGTTTATTTAGGTTATATATTAACTGCACGAGATTTGGAGACCTGGTGACTTGTAACAAGGATTCATTACCTATCACAGGCTCCAGCGATCCATAATCATATTGTGAAATGTTTATTGAAAACTTGAAACCCCTTTTTGTAATTTTCTGTGCTTAGGGGTGACCAATAATTATTTATTTAACTCTGTTGTGAAAACCAGCGTGAAATTATTTTGGCTTCTGGTTTCATGTCCTCAATCGGCCGATGTTGAAATAAGGTTCTGCAGTGGCGGCTGCGTTCCTGTAAACGCAATGCAGGGAGGACCGATCCACAAGATGGATCGGTGATCTGGTGAAGATAGTTGGAAACTGCTAGATGCAATCAGCACAGTATAGATTGGAGCGGAATCTTTGATTGATTGAAGTATATGGATAATAAAAGTTAGCGGATCAGTAAAATTATTTGTTGGTTATAAAGTAATATTTTTTAACAGTTTAGTATAATCATCGTGAAGGATAACAAATTAACACGTATAAGATATATATATGGTAAATATCACATCACTCAGAAAAAAGGTGACTATATACAAGTAGAAAAACCAGTGATTATATCTGCATGACAAAGTCCAGTCCAACGGATACGTTATGCTGGATAAGCTGCAATAATGTGACAGAGAATATAGAGCTGTGGGTTACATACTGTATGTTCGTTATGTCGGAATTATTAATTAATATTTATTAATATCCATTTACATAAACAATATGTAAACTGGGTTATAGTCTACGGGTTAGGTATCCACTTCCTAACGAACGTATCTTTTTTTCTTCATAAAGTTACAAGAATATAATAATATACAAGAATTAATAAAGTGATTTGCTTGTTAAGGACATTTTAAATTTGTTACGTATCATATAGTATCGTGTAGTAAATGATATGTAATTCATCATATTAAAAACTTTGTAAACACTTCAAAAGCAATAAGATACATAAATTAAACAACCATTGATATGTCCTTGTAAAAACCTGAGATCCATTTTCAAATATGATAATATTGTAAGAAATCTGGCTTCATTAAAAACACGACCAATACATATTTTTAGTGATTGTACAATTATATAGTTTATGCATATGTTTCAATACAAAACGTGTTTACGTAGAAACTTGTACAAATGTTTTGAAACTGTACGAACAGCTGAGCGGGTATGACTAGATGTAATCTGAGACTTGTTTATTAACTTCCATTTAACAGGGTCGACATTAGTTTGTTCACGCTACTTATATGGTCAGTATAATTCATGTTTGCCTTAACTTGATTTGTTCGTTTCATTAAAGGACAGTTGAAGAATAACGTGAAGTAATAGTAACAATGTTTTTTATATCACGTAAAAGCAGAGAACTATAATGTAATTAAAAACAAAAATAGTCAAAAATGTAAATGCGGCGAACTTGGACTGAGAGGCGTGGCCGGAAAGAAAAATAAAGAGACATGGATGTATAGAAAAGAGTGACAGATGGAAAATGTAGAATGCAAGAAGTCATAAGCTAGGGAAAAGGAAACGAGAATACAATGAAAGCAAACAAGACCTTTACCCAAACCACAATGAGAGAATCAGCTCGCGGAGTCCGGATCCGCGAGCGCGAGGTCCGATGAAGCTTTCGCGGCCATAATAGTGGCCGAAAGTATCGACATTAACCGAAAAAAAATGAGAGAATGACATAAAAAGTAATAATAAAAAAGCATAACGGATATTTTTTTATAATATCACAGTGCATTTGTTGCGAAGGAACGAATCAGGCAATGGATAATCTCTATAATAAAAGATGATAAATTTTAGACGATAAGATAAATGCTGACCAGACGGCATGAGACACGATTAAATATAGCACATTTTGACTGATGATGCGTCTTTGTTCCCAAAGACCGGTTAGGGTGAGACCGCAACTCCAATTTCATTGCCTATATAAAATCGTATAAACACTACTATGCTACGATTTGAAAAGCGCTGTAGTTAGTGAAATTATTACGGTAATAAGACTGAATACATTGCTTAATTAGCGCCTCATATTTATGGGCAGGCTTATCACTGTTATGATCGTCTCATAAATTTTGCAAATACAAAAATCATTGCTCCTACTAATACTACTCAACATATTATATTTTAAGTTATTTGTTAAGTTAATAGTTAAATAAATGATTGCAATTACATCATTTCCTTTTAGCTTTTTCTGTGTGAAATACACATGTAAAGGAGGGAAGGAGATTCGTAACAGAAGAATTATTTTGGACATTTACCGTCTAAATTCTCGAAAAGTATCTCCTCTTCGCGGTGGCCCTTTAGACCCTTAATGGATTCTTTCATAACTTTCCATTGTTCAAATAATTCAATAATGATGATCGATCTCTTTTTCTATTTCATTGCTGTGTATAAACCTCTAATAAAACAAATCAATTAGCGACTATCCAATGACCATGGCCATCATCGTTAGTCAAGGTTTTGTGATAAACAGCTGGCGAAAGCAGATTGGTGCTTATTAAGTCTGGGTAAGAACTGCATTTGAATGTTTAATGTTTTGTACTACATTTTGACATATGCGATACTGCGAACGGCATTGGAATTTATAGTAACACCGTGTACTTACATATATGCCATAACATCGTAATCATGAAGGATATAAGGGTCTTGTGAAGTAAGAAACAAAGTTATATCAAAATTGATCTAGCTGTTTTAGAGGTGAACACAAAGATTTTTTTAAGAAATATATTCAATTTCAGATCAATTAATAGGGCAACAAATAAATCTTAACGTGTGTTATTAGTTAATTTTTGACTGGTTGACAATAGAAAGCACGGTAAAAGACCATCAACTAACAGTGGATAATTAGAGATAGATGGATTAATAAAAAAAAAATTTTTCGTTAAAGGAAATGTTATTTATTAAACTAAATTGTTATTAATAAAAATTACCGGAACTTATTCAACAAGACCAAAGTTCTGATAACAAAATAAACAACATAATGACACGATTAAATAAGCAATTATACAAAAAAAATTGCTTCTTCTTCTATACAAAATTGAAATCAAAGCAAGAATATATTTCAATAAATTTTATTTATATATTTATGTGGTTTATATTAGAGGAAGATTAAAATGACCAGAGGTTTTCTTCATTGGATCAAAATTAACGATTTTTTTTGTTATCTACGCAGAAATCTTTAAAACATCATTTCTTTTGTAGATTTGGGTTAGTGTTATTCCATTAAAATCCTTACTTTGCCCTCTTCAGAGGTTGGAAAGATCATAGAATCTACGTTCGGAACAATAACGAAAAAAAGAATCTGTTTTATTTTAGTTTTTATGAATAAAAACATTTACTTTATACCTCAAAGTGACTAGTCTAGGAGGTCTTCACTTGATGGTTGGTGTTATGTCCTCCCTGGACAATATGGTGCTAGTCATAATGATACACACCGCAACATACTGTTATTGTCGCCTTAAGAAAGATGTTGAATCTCGTTATCCAAGCATTAGCTACATCCCTCATCAAATTAATACTCAATCCTTCATAAACTAGTTTACGTCAATCATCTATTTAATTGATGAAAAATTCTCCATTTTCGTCCATTTTAATGAAGCAGCCCTAATTACTATTACACTAATACCGGGCCACGTATTTGTGCCAAGGTTCGTACAATGAATGACAAGCTGAGGTAAATGTACTACGTAAATGATAATGCACTTTTTACAGTTTTAAACAGCATCACATTTTTTTATAAAGCAAACTCTTTATGATTTCAATAGGTTTCTTTGAACTGACTGTTAAATTTTGACCTGTTAGATAAGGTCCAATGTCCATACGGACTTAATGAGGAAGATAAAATTTGCGCAACAGTTTCTAACATATTTCGTATTATAATTTGATTTAAATTGACATTACCATTATATGTTTGTCATTCGTTTTATTATTACTACAATACTAGAATGTTTACATTTCAGGAAAAATATTATTGACCAAAGTAATTGTTTACATAGTCGAGAAGACAAACACATTTGACTTTTAAATTTACTGGTTTTTTGTTTTAAATAGCTTTGTAAGGGTTAGTTATTTTGGTTCTGAAAACATTTGTTATTCAAGTGATTTTTGATAGTAGATAACTTGTTTGTATTGGTGACAACGCGATGTAAACAGCTATATGTTTCACCTTAAAATACCGCAAACGAGACGCGATGTCAGCGTCGAACAAAGAACATTTACGCGGAACCCTTTGTTCTTTATTAACAACGTGTTTCTTACTTTGTCTCCGCGACAGTAAACTACTTATGATTCAAGGAGTGTAAGAACGATGTAGCAAATTGATTCACGTACATTTTTAATCATTTAGACGATGAGGGATTTGTTTTCATTTGAATGCATTTGAAAGGATTTCGTGTTTAATGGAAATATAGCAGTTTGTGTCAATAATTAATAGGTTTTTTTAGGACGAAGCGAAAATATTAGATAGTTCCGGTTTGGATGACATAGTAGTTTATGAAGTTAAAGGACAAAAATATTCCAGATTAAGAGCTTTTTTGTTTACAAGAAAGTTTTCTATCAACTCTTGAGCACTAAATGCAAATTTTAAAAATTTACTGGCTATCATTAATAACATATACACATATAAAGCAGTTTAAAGCAATGATTTTTTTGTTAGAACTGTTAGTGATAAAACAATTTCATCGAGAACATTGTTTTCGCTCAGTTTACACGTTAAGTATCGCTTCGTATCTATAGAAGTAAATAACAAGAAATAAATAACTAATGACAGTTTGTTATCTGTGAAAGCAAACAAATCTTATTTAAACCACTGTTAATTTCTCTCTAATGATGATTGAATAGTCTATAAACGTTAAATTGAATTAAAGAAATAAAAAAATTATTTGTTTTGTTATTTAAAATATTTGTAGTACACCCAAAAATTTAGCATCTACTTGTGAACTTAATGTCTAAGACATTCTCTAGCTAGTACTTGTGGAAGAAAATGGAGTATACCTTAGACGAATCTTAATAAAATATAAAAATAATAATATTGATAACAATAAATTAAACCAAAAGAAAAACATAAGCTGATGCTTATACCAGTTTATTCTAAAATACGATTTTTCAGCAGATATTAAGAGATGCGAAATTGTTTCCGAGTATCATTATGGTTGTATTTTGAGAAAGATGTTTATATGAGATTTTGTTATAAAAAAATTGCGATAATATGGCTGGTCTAGTATAGGCTAAAGTTGGTACCTCAATTTCTGATTTCAAATTACTACCTTGAAGTATGTATTTTTCATTTCTTTTCTTGTATTTAATTCTTTATCTCACCTCTACGTAAAAATGAAATGATGGTATCTTGCTCATGAGTGAATATAATATATATAAATCATAAAATAAATATGTTATACAACGGTGAAATTAAATAGGTTATCAGAGGGAGCGCCGATTGAAATTGCCTATATCCTGGTCCTTTGAGAGGTCCGCCGACGAACAGGATGTATCGGCGCATCAATTGAATGGAATCAACTAAACCCGTTTATATCCTGGCGACATTATTTATTAGTATACTTGTATATTACTAGTAATGTTATAAAAAGGCATTAGATGTCATGTACTCGTTTTTCTCCATACTATCAATGGGAGTATAACATTTTTCTTTTTCTCTTATTAAGACTTTTACAAAAGCCTTTTAAAGCACTACGAGAAAGTTTGATAAAAGTTTTTAAGAGAACATAACCTCATTATGTTGTATGGGTTACAATTTTTCCTTGTCATGTGTCAGTATTATAACGCTCAATTTTTTAAATTCTTCTTCCCTGATATTATTATTCAGGGCTTTTTTAACTTATATTTACATCGTTTAATACTTATGCTTATCTTATCATCTAACATTATAAAACCTGTACATACACCTATGTGTACATAGTTACATATTCTTATTCCTATTATTTACAATAGTACATATCTTTTGATAATATATTATAAACTTATTTCTTACTAATTTACATTTTATTAAGTCGTTTAAACTATCAGTATGTATTCGTAAGCCTGTTTTCTGTTCATCATAATGCTCATTCCGTCCTGAAATTTATAGGAAAAGAATGGCAATATTCAATATTACCAATATACGTACATACGATTACATTATCAGTGATCAATACATATACATGAAAATAAGGTGTAATCTTTTATTTATTATTATACATAAACGGTTATTGCCATAAATTTATATGATGATATTAAAAGAGAATTTAAAGTGATGCCATTTCGATTCATTTCCTAACATCCTCTTCTTATCTGTGTGAACCTAGTTCACAATAAAATATCCTTCATAATACTGTCATTAACGAAACGATGATAACCTTGATAGTTGATTATAATTATCGCACAGATAATGATTTTTTTTAATCTACTACCGATGAAACTTTTAATGACAAGTAAAGAAATTAATTTTGTTAAAAGTTCTAAACTTAACGTAAAAAGTTAAGGATATTTTAAAAGGTTTTTCTTAGTTATCTTTAGAAGTTATTTTACAATAATATATTCATAAGTTAGGTGAAATGACAATTAATAATTAAAACCGGTTATATCCCTTTGCAGGGGCAACTGCAGGACATTTTTGTTCTGATAGAAACTTCGCTGTGATATTATGATGTATCATTTCACGTTACCCCAGTAATTTTGCACCAATAATGTTTGCACCCTACTTTTTGTCGGCTGCTATGAGAGCTGCGGTGGTACTTGCCTAAACCGTCTTCTATAACAAAGGCCTACCATCATTAAAGTATCAGTGCTTATTGGACATAACCTAGTATTTATGATAGGTAGCTTCTAAAAGTGTTATATTTAAATAATTTTATATTAAACATGTTGCGACATGTTTATTCATGCAATTGGAAGGATCAGCAGTATTTACCGTGTAAATGAACGATATATTGTCAATAGTTAGTTATAACATTTTGCTATTTTTATATGAACTAGCAATTGCCTATTGTATTCTAAATCCAAAACGTTGTTACCATAGATTTATGTAACCAAATATATATTAAGCACACGTCAGCCATTAAGTTGGCATAGCGACATCCCATTCTGCACGGATGCACGCCAAGAAA
Source organism: Pachliopta kotzebuea (assembly GCA_018246255.1). NCBI lineage: Eukaryota > Metazoa > Arthropoda > Insecta > Lepidoptera > Papilionidae > Pachliopta > Pachliopta kotzebuea. Next base: position 2,705 of record DWLS01005003.1, on the reverse strand, counting down.
GGGAAGATATTAGAAGGATTGTTTGAGAACAACGAGAATATTTTAATATCATATCCAATACTAATAAGTGCAGAATAAAAACATAGAAAATATAATATCAGAGATGTTATCAGAGATTAGTATAAACTGATTAATAAATAAAGGCATAACTGCTTATAAAATATTTTTTTACTAACCCAGTAACGGTCATCGATTTATTTGAACGTTTATTTTATTATTGCTGTACTTTATTTATAAACTACCAAAATTATTATATTTTTACATAGTTTTTGAAACAACATAATGTAGTTAATGGTCATTTTTGTTATATATACATATGTGTGTGTATTTTGTTCATGTCTGCAATGATCAAATTTGTCTTAAGTATAAACAGTTTTAATTATATTTAATGTTACAGTAGACTACCTTTTTTATTTCGAGGTGGAATGTTCCAAAGATACATTGCTTATGGGGGAAGACAGGGTTATAAGGGATTTGTACCCATTCAAAACCTTCTTCCGGGATCTTCCTTTGGGGCGATTCGGGATCTCCTATTGAATGAACCAGTGCATAATACATTACCTACGGTCTCCTCTAGTAGTCAATGGACATATAATCGTATTCTCGATTCGAGTTCTCTTCTTTTAAAGATTACTCCTTTAGAACTGAACGAGATCGTTTTGTATAAAAATTCACTTACGACAGTTCTGAGAAGAATGTGGAGGCAACTTGTTGACACATCATTGAAGCCATTACGCATCGAGAAACAAGCTCAAAAATTTCGAATTATTTAATTACAACTGGCCTACAAGTTATTTAAATATTAAAATTAAATGTCGATATTTTCAACTGAGACATGTTATACATTTTTTAAACAAGACTGTAAAGCAAGGTCATCGGCAATCATGGTACTTAGCAAAAGGTTAATATGAAGCTGACGTTTATATTTTTAATTGGCATTTTTGTGCAGAGAAAGGAGCAGATCGACCATCGGGTAAGCCATATTTCCATATGACAGTAGTTTAGTTGATAAATGAGCAAACAAGCACTCTGGCAGTAGCTTTGAGATACAAGCTTCATTACCTCAATAATTTTACTAGCTTAAAGCACCCTTAAACCGGAACATAGTAATGTTTGCACAGTACTGTTTGTCGTCTGCAATAGCAGCTGTTGTGGTACCTACCTAGACGGTTTCCGGTAACAGAGACACGTATATATGTATATATATAACAGTAAAAGAATATTATTATAATCATCTTTCGATGTATTAATGTAGTTTATAATTATATATTGATATTTTTATAAGGTCATTGAACTACAGCGACGAAATATTGTTCAATATTTAATGTCTTTCTCTATGTATTAAACACTTTCAAGACGACGTCATATCATTATAAATATAATAAGATATAGATGGTCCTGTTAATTTATAATAATATTAATAAACATGATTCACCAGAAGTGAAGGTTTCTTTTTGTGTAATTGATATATATATAATGTGTTTAGTCGTAATGTTATAATAAACATCAAAATAATTTTATTGATATATTGTAAAGTTTGCGCTTAATTTAATATAAATAAAGCTGTTGGTAAAGTAATTAATTATCAATGAAAACAACTTAATTGTTAGTTTATGTATGTTTAAGTTCTTGTTTCTTTATAATCGATACGAGTATGTTAAGCATCAGGCAAGGAAACAATGAAGTATCTTTTCTTAAACGCTAATAAACCACAAAGAGACTTCCTATAAATGCTTTCATGACTAATTTAATCATCATCATCATTTCATCACCTTTATATTTTTGTAATAAGATTAAGTATTTAATGTGATAATTTTACCTTTGTTGATGCCCAAGCTGACGGTGCACGTGATGTTTGTAAACTGTATGTCGACTTGATCGCTTTTCGGGACTTTTGAAGCGGTTCCATCGTCGTGAGGGGACGAGCCATGCGGTTGGGCAATTTTTGCACTAGAGTTCACTGTCCCCGGCGTTCCCTCCGGGCTGTAGGATACGCATTGGTCGTCCAAGATCTGCGCTCCGGCGAGTATCATGGTGCGCGTCTACGGGCGTGCGGTCCGCGCGAATGAGAGCGCGACAATGCGCGCGCGCCTCCCTTGTACCGAGATCGGCCGCACCACTATCGGAAGCCTTTTGTCCGACATATAATTACAACTAAACAACTCATTCATACCTCTCATAAATCATTATATGTATAATTACACTATTAGTTTTTTTATATATATTTGTACGATCATAACATATTAATAACAATTATAATAATTCATTATTTAAATAAAAACTCTGACCAATTACAGATGAAATGTAGCATTAGCTGCTAAAATAATTAAATATTGGTAATGTTGGTAACATTGATTGTATCTATAAAACGCTGTAAAACCTTTTCCTAAATGTTTAAAATCAAATATTTTGTTTTTATATTTAATGTACAAATCTCATCTTTATTTCATAAAAAATGCTACTCTCGGCATGTAAGTACATAGATCCTTATGTACCTTTTGCTTATGTAATTATCTGGTATATAATAATAATCATATATTTTTATCCACATGTATTTTTTTTTAATATACATTACGATTTACTTGTTTCTTTACTCTTATAACATACTGACAACTATACGATCTTGTTCAAGGGCGGTCCTCACCGCCCACAGTCCGCGACACAGGCGACGGTGGTCAGAGGGCGGGCCCGCGCCCCCCTCCGAC
>DWLS01005002.1:0-13220 GCA_018246255.1 Pachliopta kotzebuea | reverse complement strand
CGCCTTTTTGTTTACTGTGTCTCTCATGTACATAATGCTTTTCCTTTTTGTTGTAATTATGCAAATAAAGAGTAAATAAATAAAATAAATAAATATACACTGTGCCACATTGCGACCGTCGCCTTGAAACGTAATGTGTTAAATCTCGTTACCTCAGTAATTTCACTACACACACCCATCCTTCATAACACAGTAATGTTTACACATTACCATTTGGCGGTAGAAGTAGGAGCTGCAGAGGTACCTACTTTTTTTTTGTCGGGGGGAAGTCAAGGTTATGTTGGATTTATACCCACTAACCCCTTCGCTGGTCATCTTCAGTGCATTGCGGAAGGCTCCGGTATCTCCTACGGAACTCACCGGTGCCTCCCTGCACTGCTGCTAAACACATCCCGGGAACAGCTATTGCTCTCACTAGCATAGACAGTATGCTACGACAAAATACGAGACCACTTCGTACTTGTCGTCCGACCCGGACTCACTCAATAGGTAGTGAGGGCCCCCATCCTTAAAGCCCGTGAATCCGAAAACCATTTCAGTCGACTAATACGACAGGCAGAAGGTGGTACCTACCTAGACGGTATCCGGCAAAAGAGACTTACTACCAGTACGTCTATTTTTCCGTATTTTATAGGAGGACACTTTTTATTATAGCAAGACTGTAACTTTATATTTAGTGAGACAATATTAGTTCAAGAAATGAACGGAAAGTCGTGAAACAAAACTCAAATACTTATCTGTAGGTTGCAACGTAACTCGGGCTTTCTTGCGGCGGCACTAAGTATTAAGAGTGCTTAGAGATCTAACTACATTGCAGTTCTGTAACATTTCTGCGACGATACCGCTATCTACATAACGATAAAGCAACATTTGCATTCGAACTGCCGCTTCCGTAGTTTCACAATCCAGCCCCCACTTAAAGGCAGACTTTATTACCAACTTTGCGTATACATTGCTCCAGTTGAACTGTTTTGATTATTATTGCAATAGTAGTAACTTTCATAACATTACATACATATTTCATATAGTATTTTTATAGAGAATCTTTGATTGCTTTTGGTTATGATAAATCATTGTTATATTTATTACCTATATCATATAACTAGTAGTTGCCCGTTGCATTCGCAACTAAAGGTTTTATCTCAATATAATGTTTAATATATGGATAATCATGTCATAATCAGAGGCGTCTATTAATTAAGTTGGCATAGTGAGATTCCATTCTGCACGGACGCACGCCAAGAAAGGGAAAATATTAGTAGAATCATACGATGATGTCACATTGCTACCGATAGTGAACGAGTTAAATCGCCCAAACAAAGAAATCATATCAAAAAAGCACGACATTCAATAATTAAATTAAATTAATCTTTAATTCAGACGTAAGTGAATATTAGGTTAGTAAGGGTTAGTAACAGTATAGAACTTATCTACTAAATTAGTTATATTAGTTAATTACAAATTTTAAACTTATACATCAAGGAAATCATATGGAGAATTGTTCTCGCCTATGATCAAGAACAATACTCCACACGTAATAATAACGTAAAATCATCTTTTTAAAATATGTAGATAAACTATTTATTGCTCATAAGTACAGCGAATTACCTTAAATAACTAAACTTATTATCTAGATGTGAGCAAGGGCTGCCTTATAGCCATAAGCGATCTCTTCCAGGCAATCCAAAAGGACTAGAGAGTTAAAAATATATTTCATTGTGACCACAAACAAAGAAGTTTACAGAGACAAAAATTTGTAGCTATTTATATAAATAAATAAAAAACAGAAAGGCAAGAATATAAAATGAATCAATGAGAGAAAGAAATATTTATTATACATATATATAACGGAACAGGCGTTTATTTACATAGGAAGCAATATCATCATCATCAAACATCCACTGTTGGACATTGGCCTCCCCCAATAGAGGGAGATTTGGGCCGTCTTGGACCATGCAGGCCCAATGCGGGTTAGTGAAGAGCCAGAGCCTCGTTTGTTGATTAGCAGACCGCATCACGAGCAGGTGACGTTGACTTGGATGCCGAGAGGTATTACGTAGGACCCCTTATACCCTTAATATATAAGAAAACGTACGTATTATACAAAGTTACATTATACATAATTATAATTAGATGAAAATTTCATAAGTAACTTTGTTCAGAAGATGGCTATGAAGAATTGATTTAAAAATAGCAATATATATATTTAAGTATTTCCTAATTTTGTTATTATTTGTAGTTATACAACCATAGTTAACAACTGTCGAGTATTAAACTTTAGACCTATTGCCTAAGCTATTTTGCCTCCTCCGCAAGTTAAATACAAAATAAGGCATTGTTCAAATCTGATTTACTAGGCAGGTATATTCCTAAAGTATAACCAGTCGACTAATAAATCAAATGTAATGTCAACGTTTAAAAACAAAGTCAATTGTATTATTGCCGCTTTGTGAACTGAAACCGTGGTTGAAATAACAACAATAGTAATTATTAAAGGTTATGGTACAATCAGGTTCATTATTTTACGTATGTGAAATAAATGTACCTAACCTTTAAAGGTTTGGATATAAATTCAAATAAATATAAACTTCGTCTATTATTCTATATGTTATACCATCGACTGCAAATTTTGTTGATCAAGTAATATTTCCAGGTAGTAAGTCTTCATTGTTGGAGACCATGTAGGTGCCACTTGGTTTACTTAGTTTTACCCACATATAGATTTTTTAAATACTAAGAGGCGAAGAGACGAGCAAAGCATTCTCTTCATGTAATTGACGTTAGTTAAAATGGTATACATAGCACCACATTGCGCTCGTCGCCATGAGAGGTAAGGTCTCGTTACCACGGTGATTTCACTAACTTACAACGCCATTTAAACTGGAACACAGTAATGTTTGCATTACTATTTGACGGTAGAAATAGGAGTTGCGGAGGCACCGACCTAGACAATCTTCAGCAACGGAGACCCACCACCAGTATGAAAATGTTCGTGTTTTTTAAAGACGTGGTACTTCAGGCGTCCATTGGTTTCGGTAACTACTTACCTTAAGGCAGGATGTATGCTTGTTAGCCACCTTAGTGGTATAAAATAAATAAAACTCCCTATATCAAATAAATAACATAGTAAACAAGTATTAGCATAAAGAAAACTTCTCGCCTTTATGGTATAACAATTATATTTTCACAAACACCTGTCCTTTGGACATCAATAGGCTGAGATGATAAGTTCAGCTTATAAATTTTTGAGGTCTTCAAAATTTTTATAAGCTTCTCTTGCGATTTTATGATTCTCTTCAGCAATCAATAATTTTATGCAAAACATGTTATCAAACTTTAGTTACTAGAATAATCTCTTATATGTTAATAATAAAGATGTATTAACTATTATGATTAATACATGAAGTAACTTCCAGGCAAATTATTTTGTTTTGAACAAAGATATTCGAAATTGATGCTCAAAGTTTTTTAATACGGCCAACCCTCGCAAATAAACAATGCAAATGTTTTTCCATTTGCAAAAATTTTCATTAAGTACCCTTTTGTACGGATCGTAAAATTATTTATGATAATTATTATGCATATGAATTGCTAAGGAAATGTGCCTAAAATGTTATAAACTTTACTATTGAAAGGTTTCTATTGCCGGAGACTTAAGAATTTGTCGGTTGTACTTACGTAGACAATATCTGGCAATAGAGACCTACCACCAGTAAAAAGTTGTGCGAAATCACTACTGTGTTCTGGCTTAAAGTCCGCTGCTTTAGCTAGTGAAAGTACAGTTAACGAAACAACATCTTCATAATTCTAAACTACAAGTACGACAAGGTACAGTGTATATAATCCTAACTATCATATTTTATAGGTGAGCTTATGATTCTATATCAGGTGAAAGTTTTGTTCATGACTCCCCCTTGCAAAACACCGGAAAAATCTAGTCATTTCAATATTTCGCAAAGAATAATAAATGAAACTTAATCCATTAAAATAACAACGCAAACGAAACAATGTGAAAGTCATTGGCTAATTATGTGTACAATAAAAGTAGTCAACCTAAATAACCATAAAACTTCCGCAAACACATCAATCACCAGCGCCACGGAGCGGCAGCTGGCGACCTTCGGAGTGTGACTTTATGACTACCCCACCTTCAGCACCTCCTCACCCCAACGCAGTCTCACTTTGTATAAGAAAACAAGTATAATAGAAATGTATTTACCTTATAACATTTTTCTAAATATTTATTATCTTGTCGTTTTATAGACTTCCTGTAACGTAATGTTAGGAAGAAGAATCATCCTAAAGTACCTCCGGCTTTATAATTTTTTTCGGGAGATGTTGATGCTTTCAGCCACTATTACAACTGCGAAGGCTTCATCGGTGCCAGAGCTCGCAGATCCGGACTTCGCAAGCTGAACTATATAATAAAAGTATAGGGGAGAGGAGGAAGCCGAGGGAAAAAGGATGAGGGCAGGGTCGAAGAGATGGACTGAGATATAAGTGGGAAGAGAAAGGGGGGAGGGACATTCCAATAGATACTTATATATGTTAACTTTATAATTATTGTTTACAGTCCAATTTATGCAGTATGAGCTCACTGTGTTTGAAAGTAATCCGTATACCAAATGTTTCATTTAATTTTATTAAAAATGTAATACCAAGCAAGTAGTATTACCTCACCATCTCTTTAAATGAAATTAGTAAACTTTTATAAGAAATCTTTATATTAAGAATTAACTAAAAACGATCCAAAAATGCTTAATATATAACTTTACTCGTAAAAAAAATGTTAAGTGAAATTATATCTGATTTACTATTTTTACGGATCTCAACGGAAACCAAGTGACGAAAAACGCCCTTAGTGGGAGCAGACGATATTAGAAAATTTTGGCAGACGTTTCTCTATACAGGCAAGTAACCTTTCAAGGTTCATGACCCTGAGGTTGGCGTCATTTTTCAAACTGGAATACACAACGAGATTTATATCAAATCTAATGGATTTTATTATAGTTTTTATATCAAACACAGATTAATGTTTGTTCACGATCCACATGCCGAGTGGTGAAGCAAAAAAGTTATGGTCTGAATTACTAACTACACTGTTATCTTCTGCATACTACTAGTACATTAGGGGAGAGAACGTATTTAGTAGTTTTAGTTATTAATACAAGTATAAAAAAAAATGCCGATCGTTAATCTTATAATTAGGACCACATGATATTTTTGTTTTGGAAATACAAAATGTAAAATACTGATCACGTGAGATTCATAACAAAGCAATAGTCTATTTATCTCAAAATATCCCAAATTGTTAGATTAGAAATTTCTCTACCAGGCTTGAGATACACATAGTCATAGCTATGGTTCCTTCTAAAACATTATGACGTTATAGAAGACTCTTGTATAATACTGTGGGCTCGGTAAGAAAAAAATAACACCAATAATAATGTGTAATAAATCTTGCAGATTAAAAAAGGGGAGTGACATAAGACAGTAGGGTAGTTAATAAAGTCTGGGAACAAGGAAGCTCTTAACTTGAAACATGTTGCAACAACATCAAATTCTTAGAAACGACCCAAAAAATATATGAGGAGCTATTTCCATTTCACTAGAACGCTTTATCCTTGCGAGCATGCGGCAATTCTTGGAGATGAGGCTAAAGGAATTTAAACATAAAGCAGAATTTAGAGACACGGTTTAACGTTTTAAATTATTATATTATTTAAAATCGTTTTTAGAAAAATAGTAAAATTTTAAGTATTGGAAAAATCTTTTGTAGTTAATTTTGAACTTAGACATACTTTTTCATTTGACTCAAATCGATTCAAGATGTTTCCATCAAACAACTTGAACCTGTCCGAGAAAGCAACATCTTCGAGTTTAATGATTTTGACAGTCCAGCGCTTCAAAAGTTATTATAAAATTCCTGGTAATTTTTTCTAGGCAATCACTGCGATATTTTTAGTGGGATAATTATCACAAAACTCCTCCGTACCTCCTACACATATACCTCAAATATTTTGACTAAATTTACCAAATAAATAAGACGTTCACCTGATAATAAATAATACAGATTGTTTATAATTTAATTAACGTTATAACTCTCGTAAATAATAACAATTCATTACATGAACTGATGATGTAATCAGCAATGGTAAAGTTTTCAACGCACATTCTTTTATATCAAACATCCGTAAGCCTGCACTAATCACAAAATAGCGTGTAGGGATTGATCGGAACGACAGAATTATTAAATTTATTCGTTGTAATAGAGGTTCCTGAAAAAATAATGGTTTCCTTTAAAAAAATGTATTATTTTTCAAACAATTAAGCGACAAAACAATAGGTTTGCTTGGGGATAGCTCTATTAGCAATGACAATAATAAGCTTGTATATCTCGACACATCGGTAAATTTATTTCATCTGAAATTTGTCATAAATTCGCAACCTTGCTCAACGACTTTTAGACTGATACTTAGGATATGCAAGACAATAAACCGTCTATAAAGCTAAAAAGCATATGCAACGTAGTTTCTTAGCTCGTGAAGTTAAAACGTAATGGTAATTCTATTGAAAAATATTGCCCGAGAAAGTCAAAGGTGGAGATGCAACGGGGCAATATTGTAGACGCGGATTGTTCCCCGGTGCGGCATCAGGCTGCTGAGTGGCATTATTGTGTAGCTGAAATAGAAATTCGTTCAACTCTTCTACGACATAAGCCGCTGCTATATTTTAAATATTGCATACGTTACGTCTAGACAGCGCGTCTGTTCGTTTAAAGTTTAATAGTTTTAGCTCTAAGTCTAGCGGAATTAAATGAATATGCATTAGTTAATAAACGAAATAGCGTCAGATAAAATTTACGCTGCAGCTATTTTGTAGCTGACGGTAAGGTGTGCTTTGGTGAAATTATTAAAAACGAAATTGGTGATAAACCACGAGGCAACGACAAATATTAATCATAAGTCTTAATACTCTTCACTTTATCTTCAGTTACTTTAATAATTTTATTGAATAGCAACTCACTCTCTTTTACCATTATAAACATTTGAGGAGGAGGTAGATAATTACTCTACGCTTTCATTCCAGAGGTTGCTGTTTTGTCGAAGATCGTCTAGAAAGTTCCATGGAGTCGAGTAATACTGTGTTACATTTTGGGGCCGGCTATAACTAACCTCTTTTACTTTCCTATCGTAACTACCTCCACTAAAGTAGCGCGAAGATATGATACTTCAATAAAATAAGTTAATAAATCAATGATTTATTCAACGAAACGATATCTTGAAATAATAAACAAAGGATCCGTAGCACCGGCGCGAGTTCTCAATATCAGTAGCAACAAATATTGAAACTCAGTGTTATTGGTTATTGTTTTCGAGCTCATTGCTACGAACTTTGTGTTTTCATTGGGAGTGGTTCCTATTATTTTCTTTTCGCATTTTGATATTGGAAATTTGTAATAACAAATAGCTAGACTATTTTTATTTTGAAGCAGCTATTAGTCGGCAACGCGTCTGTAATGAAAACTGTTATGTATTCAATCGTTATTATTATACATAGTACATGAAAATTTTCTATCAGCAGCTTGAATTCTATGATTTTTGATTAGAACACAGACAACACTCTTGGTGTTGAAGAAAGTTTTCATTTGTTGAAGACAACGCAAGCCGCTTTTCCAACTGTTAAGGCACTGAATACAATCGTTACTGTGTTCCATTCTGATGCGCACTATAATTAGTAAATTGTCAAGATAGGTAAATCTATCATAGTAATCTAGCTGCGAATTTCCGCGTTACATCGACTGCCACGACTGCATTTTTGGAAGGCATGTTATTAACATCAAATAAAGTCGTAAACTTCTTGTACAGTGATAAATCATAAGTCTTAATATACAACTAATTATAAATCCGATAAAATTAATACAATATTGTTGAAACCTTCTAATGATATACAAGAGATCTTAATTTATGTCATTAACAGGGATCGCGCAGTTCGCTCGACCTCCTGATACCAATTTATTGCCGTAATCGATATGGATGGACCCTTCGCGGAAAGTATTCGAAAGCTGTTGCCATTACTTACCATTAGACACGTTAATTACAGTCGGATAGATAACTTTGGGCCTTACTGAAGGCCAGGTAATTTAGAGGCTAAAAAAAACTAAGATGGAGGATCGAATTTCTAATTATAACTATAAATTTATCTTTGTAACATTGGTTTGAAGAAGAGGGTAGTTGTCAAAATTGATAAAAATTTCTTTCAACCTGAAAGCATGTTGATCAGACATAAGCACAAATAGTTTTTTTTATTTAAAATACTTGTATGAAACACCTAAAACTAGGGTCCAGTAGGCGGACTTAATGCCTACAGGCATTCTCTTCCAGTCCACCTAGGAGTAAAGAGATGTAGTATGTGAAGTGTGAAAGTTACATTTAAAGCTTAAAAAAATAACAATAATCATAATAAGGTACATACTTTTACTAATACATAAATATACATACAATTCTATACATAAATACAAAGGAACATAAATATGTTATATATAAAAATGTATGAAAATAAGTAACACACGTTATATACATTCATTACTATTCAATGTTATGAAAATTAGTCAGTCAGCTTTCGATGCCAAAATAATACATTAATATAAACGAGTAATTTATTGCAAATTAGACAGATCTAAATTTAATGTGTTCATTTAACAATGATTAGAAATGTGGTGAATATATAATTAGAAGCTAATTAAACTTTTACAACAAGTAAAGTGCTGTTAGGTTAAAGTTTAAAATGTAATAATGCTTTTAAATATAACATTTTAAATTATGAAATTTGTTTGCTGAATAATACAGACATTTAATCAAACTCTTGATTAATTAAGAAACCTTATAACTTGAGAGAAAGACGTAAGTCTAGAATACAAAAAGCAGGGGGTAGACGAAAGGATGAAGACTAGACGAAGTTAGTAATTAACATCCAAATATCGTCGAAAAATATCGGAATTAAAGTTTGTTCTCTGTATTTAGAAAGAATATTTTATTAAACTCCATAACTTGCATGTAACGATAGAAACAAGCTGAATAAAACGCTAAACGATCTAACAAGTAGTTTTCTCGGATTACACTCGAACAAAGTACAGTTACTGGAGGAGATAAGCTGAAACCACTCTTGCTTCAGATAGCACATTCGATCGTTTATCTTAATAAAATAGCCATTTACCGTACTGTGGAAATGTTGGACAAATATACATACAGGAACTTTTACTGTATTGCTCTAAGAAATTAAACGTGAAAAATACTTACTTTAATTTAAGTTTATCTAAAAAACAGCTTAATTTTTACTGACTTGATTTTTTAAATAAAAACCCAACTACGATCTCATAGACCGCCTAAATTTTGTCGGTAGTTACAAAAATAAACAGAAAACTATTTTTCAGCTTTAAACTCTTGTTGATTACCGACGATTTTATTTAATTTTTTAATTTTTTTTAAAGGTATAGATCAATGCTTATCCTCGTTCCCACTTGATGTTAAGTTATGATGATTTGTATAATAATTTCACTGTTATCATTATCTCCGTTTAAATCTATTATTATTTAGTTCTGAACTAAGTATTCACTAAGAAAAAAGTGTTGGAAATCTGCTTATTTCTTTGAAACTATATTTTTAATGAATCATCTATACCAGATTGATGATGGACGATAATCTAACCAACCATTCGTAGGATATAACGACAATACATAATTTATTTTTGCGTGAAATACAACAAGAAATATTTTAAAATAAATGAAAAAGGGATGAATTGTTTGACGAATTTTATTTGTTCAAATATCAACAATAAATTGGTTACAGTTTCCAACGTTTCTATACAATTTTATATTTAATAAACACGTTTTGTTTGGCTGAATATTTTTTTTTGTTCTCTCAGTTCATCGATTTAAATTTACCGTATGTGAGGTTAAACGAAATATACGTCGAAAGCTTTTATAAACTCGATACATTTTTGATGAAAAGGTATAAACAACTTTTCACGACGCTGTCCTAGTGCACAGGAAGTTCACATTTCTACTTCGTAGATACTAAAAACAGTGCTGCGATGGTAATATAACTTCCATTTCCGTCGCCGGTAAAATGCTATAAATTGCCGTTCTTGTGCGACAGGAACAAGGTACTAAGAGTTAGGTTATAGCTAAGCTAATTTTGAACTCTTCGCCTGATCTTTCATCATGTATGATCGATTTGTAATGATTCGTTGGAGTAAAATGCAAAACCTTTCATGTTACGACCTTACCACGTTCATTTGTACGTAAATCCTTTTTAGAGATTATAGTATTTTTTTTAATTTTTTGTCATTGTCATTCATCATTTCATTGACTGTGGATCAAGGGTCCGAAATAAAAGCTTTTAATATCTAAAAAAAAACTTTTTTTAGGTATTAAACAATTTCAGTAACAATAATTGCAGAGTCTGCTTATATTTTAGTATTAAGAATCTAAGGAAAACACTCATCGCAATTTCGAATGGAAGTTTTAAAATTGATTGTATGATTGATATTCGTGTAATGTATTCATATACAGCGTCAGTAATATATTCAGAAATGGAGTCCAGTAATAATCCCATCGGATCTGTGCATTAACATAACTGCAACGATCATACATAATATATATGTAAATATTGTATGTAAGTAGATGATGGAGACAGAACAAAACGGTAGTTTTCAAGTCAGTGTAGGAAACCTTTAAATCTATTTATGGATAAATATGTAACATGTACAAATAATTATGATCGACATATCTAAACATAAATTCATACTTTTAACGCTATCAATCTTGAGCTTTATATACCATGAACGGCTCCCGAGGGTCCATGATCCTTTGGCACTTAATCTCGAAACAGGTCTGACTCTCTTTGAGTAGTCTTTGGCACCCAAAATAGTAAGAACAAAAAGATAGGATAGGATTCGTTACGAAACAGGTATTTTGAATTTAAATATATTTGTCTCCAAGTATAAGTAGATCTGAATGAACTCCCAGCTAAGGTTTGTCCTTAGGAGCTGCAGAATGAAGTCCATCAAAAGAGGCGTGAAAAGTTCTTTAGGAGTTGGCAACGTCCCATTGATGCTTTTGGTATGACAACGGCTTAAAGGCTACCGTAGCTGCTTACCATCAAGCAGGTCGTATGCTTGTTTATTACCTTAGTGATATAAAAAAAAACGACAAAAAATGTAAATATTACTATAAAATTGTTTTATATATGAAAAGAGGGTAATGGTTGAGGTAAACGGCTAATTTGTATCAAATATTCAGCTAAGACAAGCCTTTGGCAGACGTTAGTGAAAGTTTATCTCCTATAGCATAGTGGAATAGACGTTGAATTTTTATGTTGTTATGTAAAATTTTATTGACTGTGTTCCCTTGTTGCCTGTAGCCAGTTCCAAATCGCCGTCGGATGTTTCGTTCCCATAATAAATGTATGGAAATGTCGGGTTAAGTTCAAACTTGGCTTAGCATTGTTCGCTTATATAACACGTTATGGTATTTGGGACAATAGAGTCTCAATGGAAAAATAGTTTTAATAATTCTTCTTTTTCTAAATCGTAATAGTCTTAACAGATTGGTCGTGATCTTTAAGTAGTTTCACGCTAGTATATGAATTGTTAATAGTAACAATATTTAATATACAAAGTACCAAATTTAGGTCGACGTGTTCAAACCCAGTACAGTAATATTAGCTTGCAACTCTACGTATATCGCACAAGTAAATATAATTAAAAACAGTTTTAATTATTAAACACTCCTCTTATACAACAAAGGTGGCTAGCAGACGGAAAAGGCTATTACAAAATGCAAGACAGGTCCACCAGACTGGGACAGGTGGTGTGCAGCGTCACATCACCCGTGGGACATAGCTCTGTACCGAGTCCGAATACGTACTGAATTTAATCAGCGAAAAGTGCAAAGAGAAAACTGTGTGAATTAAATATTTCTAAACGGTGTTCCGGTATCCGCTTACCTTTACAAAGTAATTTTGTAAAACAAATAAAAAATCTGAAAACAACTGATAGTCTTGAAATTAGCAAATCACATTTTTCTTGATTCGTCTCCGAGGAAATGTTGTAGTCTGATTGATGCCAGGGTTTTTCGAATCCACTTGGCTAGAAACCATCCCCATAATCTATATCAGCCTACTTGTTCAATTTTTGAAAACTATGTGACTTGGGGGAATACATTTACCGTCCGCGCCTCCCTTAAGATAAAAAAGATAAAGTTTTAGTCTAAAAAAGAGGAAAGAAGCAATACATGAAGTCTTTATAAAAAAAATAATGAAATGACAGATAAAAGAAGAAATAGATCAAGAAGAACATATTTAATTGATTGTGGAACTAGACGTCCTAAATTGTTACTGATAACCAAAACTGCTTGGAACAGCAGACTTGGAAATGTTTTTTGTTTCTATAAAAATCAACTTTCTTGTCTTTTATGTTTCCGCAAACAGGAAAATAGTTTAACTTAAAATCCGATGGGTTTAAAGTGTAAAGAGAAATTTCTACAACAACGCTGGCAATGTGGGACCCCCGCGCGTAAATGTGGAACAAAGCCAGTGGACCCCGAGGGGTTCCGAGAAGCGCAGTCTTGAAATACATTCAGAATTTAATCAGGGTAGTGTGCATGTGTAGAGGTGTGCAAGTTACGCTTATTTTTGAATTGAGATTTTCCAAGCATTCGAGAGAAACGCCACCTCTTGTGTTGATCATAACATTGTTTGAATCTAGACTTGTCTACGCACTGGGGCCAACATTGTAAAATAAAATTGCCCGATAATTAATGTTGTTAAATTTTTTGAAAATCGGTCCAAAGCTTTACTTGCGTTCATATGTTACTAATCTGCTGAGGCTTTAAATATTCTAGATCATAGGTTCCAAACGAGCGCTGAAGCCTACATTTAGTACGATTAGAGAGAGTAAGTGTATTTTTAGTTTATGATTATTTATAGTTAACACACAATTGCTGTAATTAACTATTATGTAAAATGCTTTGCAGGAATTTTTTTTTTCTAAAGAGGGCGTAATAAAGGGTTAGAAAACTTTTTTCTAGATCTGTGTTTCCCAACTTTCTGGTCCGTGTCCCATTTTTGAGTAAAACTTTTTTCCATGTCGTCTTAGAACCTCGAGATTTGAGGGGGGGGGGGGGGGGGGGGGGGGGGGGGGGGGGGGGGGGGGGGGGG
>DWLS01005001.1:0-13222 GCA_018246255.1 Pachliopta kotzebuea | reverse complement strand
TAAATATCTAATTTTAAATAGATTCGTAGCAAGCGCTTTTTGACCGCTTCGATAAAGTACCAAAGCAATAATTAAAACTAGATTAGGAATTTTTGTGTGTTGAATGTTTTTAACTTTTACACGAAAACAGATTTTTTTCAATGACTGAATATTCGTTAAAATAAATATAAAAAAAAAACATCTTTTAGCCGTCGCGTAGACATGTGCTACATCAATAGAGCGATGTGGACAGACGTCTACGTAATGCTAAGCTTTAGAAAATATGAAAAGTTTGTATAACTTGATTTTCCTAAATAATACATGTAAGCGCTATTGTCCGGATATGAAACTTAATTTACTAAATATAACTAATACTATATTTACATTTCATTTAAAAGGCAGTGTCAACCACAAAGCTGGCAAGATTAGAAAGTTAATTTCTAAATTTTAATATGGCTTCCATACGAACTGACGGATATCATCTCATAGCAAATATGAAATATGTTTACGTAATTTATCGGCTATTACTTTAAAAGAGAAATGTGAGAATGTAAAAAAAATACAATAATATCGTATATGACATAATTTAGTGTACTATAATGGAAGTATAGGGGTGATTGAAAACACATAATATCACAGTTTCCAATACATAACGCGACGGGTAGCTTAAATAGGACAAAGTAAATTATACTACGTATAAATTCGAATCGCTCCACAGTTACAATGAAATTGTTTATAATTATGTTATGAAAAATAAAAAGCTTTTGTGACCATCGAAATCTAAATGGCACTTCACAGCTGATGATGAACAATTTCCGCTATCGAATTACAAACTGATTGGTCCTTGCCTCGTTGGCTTATGAACATAGTATTAACTGATCGTTGTCAAGGACGGATGCGTTTCTAATAAATTAAGCTACACTTAGATTTAGTCGTCGCGGTCGTTGTCGATGCGCGATGATTTGATGCCGGTCTTCCCTGTCCAGGGATAGATCTCGGGACACGGCTGGCACGTTCTCATGTACCTTACACCCGTTTTGTGCCAGAGGTTGCAAACCTTGGGGTTGTTACACTTTTTGGGACGATCCTGAAAAGAAAGCAAGCTCTTTAATATCACTTAACTGATTTGCTCACCGGTTAATCGCTTAATATTTCACACAAAGGTCTCTGGTTCGGTTTGGGGCTACCTAATGTGAAGTTTGATTGGTAGTAGACTTGTCTCGAACCCGCCCTTTATTACCACATGTACTTAATCTACTTCTTGACAACTTTCCTGTATTTCAATCGTATATCCAATAGTATCCTGATGAGCGCCTTTTACTACCTTCAACCTTATTTTCATGGGCATGTGAATTTATCACCAGACGTATAAGGATCAAATGTCGTTACTTTAATTTTCATAGATAATTTTTGATTTAGTACGATGTCATTGTGAGAATAATTCTATTTCATTTATCTTTAGTTATTTTAACAATTTATATTTACCGGATAGTTGCACTGGAATGGTTGGAAGTTATTGAGCCTTGATACGGGAGTGGGGTCACGGACCCACTGCAAAGCTTGCCAGTTGGTTATGATCCATACATCTTTCATTTTGTTAATGTAGTCCAAGAACATTATGAAGCCTTCCTTGTGATGGGGCTGTGTGAACCACGCGGCGTGATAGAATAGGCCAAATGGAGCTCTAAAATATACCATAATAATTTATCACTAGGAATTATGATACGAGACATGAATCATATGAAAAATTTTTGGTACCTTTGGTAAGAAATTAATAATGTTTTAATGTAATTTTAAAAGTCTCTTAAAATTTTTTCCTAACTACTTAGCCTACATTTATTTATAGAGTATAAATAATAAAATAATAGTAGGAAAATAAAACTTCTTTAACGTTTAACAAGTCGCTATAAAATTGCTATACACAGAAATTTACACATGAACTATGTCTTAGTAAATATTTTGTATGTGTGTAATATCTATCAGGTAATGGATAAACAATTTTACCTGTTAGTTGTATAATGTCTGTCAAAGTTCTTTATGAGCATTTTGTATACGCCCTCAGCCTCGGGGGGATTTGCACATGCGTCACCCATGGAGCATCGGCCACCGTTTAAATCTTGCCACATCACCATGGGAACTTCCCATACACCTGAAATACAAATCGACTTTATTTTATATACATAGACAGATACGCAATAAACCATTAACCCTATAATTTTTAATTTTGTTACTGTAGCCTTTTGTATAAGATTTTTTTTTTAACAAATACGAAGAACACCTAATTGTTATTGATCTTATATAACCGAAGAACATTTAAAAGTTGTCTTTGTCCTATATTACAAACTTCTTGCAACACAGTTTGCAACTGCATTATAATTGTACATAAAAGTATGTATTTTAAATTTGAAATATTAGCAAA
This sequence comes from Pachliopta kotzebuea, assembly GCA_018246255.1. NCBI lineage: Eukaryota > Metazoa > Arthropoda > Insecta > Lepidoptera > Papilionidae > Pachliopta > Pachliopta kotzebuea. The sequence goes on along the minus strand of DWLS01005001.1, from coordinate 10,824 downwards.
TTTTACCTGGATAGGACTTTGTAGGGCACGGTGGAATCATGCAGTCATGGAATAGTTTGTAGTCAAAAGTATAAGGCCAGCTCGGCGGTCTGTTCTCGTAGACAGGTAGTGAAGAATCGTATGTGAAATTAGAATCGTATAACATTTTGAACATTTTGTTGCCACCGACCGAAAGGAAGGGAGCTCGCATGCCACGTATGTCTTCCAACTTTACACCGCCGTAAGCCGAAAGGATCTCTCTTTGTCCACCTACTTCTCTATTCCATTTCTTTTGAGAAAATTGCTCTCCAAAGCTATGACTAAAATTATAAATATTCATTTAGTTTACAATAATTCCAAAAAGCCGTAAGTTAGTGAAGTTAGTTAGGAAATTTTTGGAAAAATTATTGTTAATTGTATAATGAAGAGATATAATTAATAAAATTTATGTTATATGTTAAATAAAGTAAAAATATAGGAAACAAAGAAAAATACATGAAATTGGTATATCTTCATTCTACTACTCTTGCTTTTAATGTAGTATACACTTAAAACTTACGAAACTGTATGCGAAGCCATCTCATGTCCTGAAGCGTAAAGATTCTGTACTTGACTATAATCGGTCCATTCGTGTGATACGTAAAATGTTGCACTAATGGGGCAACCGTTAGGATTCAGACGGCCCTTTTCGAATAGATCCGAATAGAGACCTTTGTTTAAATCGTTCACAGAATCGTCAAACGTCAGCAGAACGATTTGCGGTACGCTCTCCAACGGCAAGTCACCTGTTTCGCGGCAGGTTGTGGATCATGATAGTGCATGTGGTTATTTGGTACCGATAGTGCCAGGAAGAGGAAGAATACGAAAGGTACAGAGGAAGGAGAAGAAAAACAAAATAAATTAATAAAAATATATAAACATACTGGATAATATATCTAAACATTCATACGTATAGATGGCCAAGAATAAATATAATAGTCTCAAAAGTCGAACACCAGTCATTCTCCTATTTGAGAGATATATGAAAAGTCTTTTGTCTTTTCCGGACAATGTTCGACTCTTGGTGAAATACAGTATTCCAGAATGCAGAAAGTCCCATACAGAAGATGGAATTAGTTTTTGATCACGCAGACTTACGATATTGTGTGCGAGGCAAATTCGTGGCCATCTGCATAAAGATTTTGTACTTGACTGTAATCAGTCCATTCGTGTGACACATAAAAGGTGGACGATATTGGACAGCCGTTGGGATTGACCCGTCCACGTTCGAAAAACTCTTCATAGTATATTTTATTCAGATCATTCACAGCGTCGTCGAATGTCATAAGCACCATTTGCGGTACTTCGTTGACGGGCAAGTTTCCTAAGATAGTCAGCAATAATTATATATTATCTATGTTTTTAAAAGTTTAGATAAGTCTAATAGTAAACAAGAAGCATACCAGGAATGTCTTTGCCACCGCAGTAGCAATCGGGTAGCAAACAGACGTCTTTTCGGCATTTGGCGGCTGTTTTGTCTGGGGTCGGTTGAGGATATACAGGCGCTGGTCGGCTCGGTGGGTGTGAATAAATATCCACAAACTTCGCATCGGAAACTATAGCTGTTGAGGGTTTGAGGGTTGGACGACTGCGGCTGCTTGGAAATATTATAGATGTTACTCAATTATACATATTAATTTTTGTAAAGAGATACATGGACAAAGTATCCACAGCAATCTTAGGTAATATTAAAAACATTTAACAACTTTATCTTAAATATAATAAAATAAAACACATTTGGATTTAAACAATCGTTATCGTGGTGCATTAAATGCGTATTTATAGAAAACAGTCCTAAAAGATTCCCGGAGAAGCATTCTATGGACCTCTTGTTACAAAATCCTTGTCATCGTTATCATCAGCCTTTACTCATCCGTTGCTATATATAGGTCTTCCAATAAATGTTGTCCTCAGCTTTTCGCATTCACACACTTTCATTTGATTTTATGAGGTTGTGGGTCCATCTGGGGCTAGGTCACTGTGTAATGGTTCTTTACGAATGCTTCATAATATTTATACGGTGATATTTAAATGTGGGAACATTTTGATTTATTTATCTTAGTGAATTTTTTTCTAACGTTGGCGGTGTTCCTCTGTTTGGTTGTTGCTGATGCTGCGGCGCATCCGAACCACCTGATGTCGAATAATGTGCTGATCCTCGACCACGTGTACTGCTCGGCCTGTCGAAATAGTTTGTCAAATGAATAGTTCGCATAATGCGATCGTATTAGTACGCGTGATTTTTAGGAGAAGCAAATAATTATTTCAATGCAAACATTTTTATGTTTTTTTTATTACTTGGGTTTAATTAAAAAAAAATCAAAGTTATTTTAAGCTTTCCAAAGTCACTGCTGTACAACCATTATTCTTGATTGTATTAAATACGCAATTGGTATTATAGAATATTTCATATTCATGCAATGAATACATTCAACTCAAAGAGACAGGGTAACAAGTTGTGAGTTTTGTGCATTAACTAACTAAACCATGGTTCGCAATGAGGTGCAAATGCAAAGGCATTGAGGAACTTTTACATATAATTATCTATTTTACTACAACGTACACAAAAACATATTATAATAGAACAATAAATAGGTGTAACGGAAATGGCCACGTCAGGAGTTAACAATTCAATTACATAGTTCAATCGACTTGAAGTCCCCCAATGAGAATAGTATGATAAGCGAAAGATTTTAGCAGTAGGTGCTATTAGACCGTTCTTATATGATAGTATTTTAATCTCATGCTAGTTACTTCGCGAGGCAGGAAATGAGGTTCTTTAAATAGACGAAGCCTCCACCGTCTATTATTTATTTTATTATTGATAGAAACGTCAGGCTGCAGTGACTACTTGGCGGCGAGCTATGTACCTCTGGTATTTGATTTCGTTGCATTTTGGATTCGCTTGCAGACTGTTGTCTGTTGAGCAATTGTTCGACGATTGGTAACTCCTGCGTCCACCTCCAAGGTTTGCCGCGGCTAACTTTATAGCAGGATTTACACGAGAGGCTCGAGTCGGAAAGGACAGACTTTTAGTAGTCGTTTTAGTGTAAAGTTTTGCAGTCGTTGTCGATTTAGTGGTACTAGTTGTAGAAGCTACATCAGGTAAAAGTTGATGTTGCTCAGTCTTAGTCGTTGTTGATATTTCTTCGTCGATCACTGTCGGAGTTGTCGTTACTTTTATACGGTCAATATTTGAATTTGTATGAATACCTTCTTTGAGGGATTGATTATCATCAATGATGCTTTGAAATTTATGTGATTTTTCATCAGGAGATACATTAGACAAAATTTCGCTAAACTTTGATATAAAAGAATTATTATCGACTTCAGAAAATTTATTATCATGAGTACTCTCTGTAGTTTTAACTGTTGTTTCTGGATAAATTAGTACCCTAGGAGTAGTTGTGATGTATGATGCAGTAGAAAAAACATCTAAGGGGAGACCTTTATTGGTATCGTCAATAGATTCTGTAAAACTAATCGTTTCATCGTTAGGAGGAATAAATCTACTTACACTTGGTTCTGTTATGATTTGTAAGTATTTAATGTTAGTGCGAAGCGGTCTATCGTCAACATATTTTAGTTTCTTTTTCTGGTACCCTATATTAACTACAGTTTCCGGCGTAGTTGTTTCGGGCGTTGGCATGTATAATTGTTCCTTAGTGTTTGAACCTGATGATAAGTTATTAAAAAAGGCTTTAATTACATTCCTTACTCTTCCGCTAAAGACTTCAGTAGTACGATCTGGAACAATTTCATCATCTACACTGTAACTGTAGTAGGATGGCGTACGAGCAGAATATTTTTCTTCATTGGGTTTTTTTTTATCGTATCGTTTAACAGTGGTGGTAGAAACAGTGGTTGATGTTGAGCTGGTAGAATAATCGTTTAATAAATCTGCTAAATAAAAGTTTCTTGTGTCGTCTAAGGTTTCATTTGGAGACTCCATAGGTTTATTAGATGTCGTCACAGCTTCTTCTAGTACAGGATCACTTATAACGAAGTCGCTAACTCTGCTATTAGGTAATGTCTGTGTTTCGTTTCGAACAAGTGAATGATCTTGAATATTAATCTTATAATTTACAATATTTTCGGTGCTATCGTCAACTTGTTTGTCAGTAACAGGAAACGGTACCGGTCTCCTTACATTAGTCAAATAATACTTTGTGCTTTCTATAATAGCAGGCGTTGTATTAGTTCTTATTCTGTGTTTTTCATTTTTAGTTTTCGATCTAACCGTATAAGGAGTTTCATTTACCTTGTTTCTAAGGGAGTGTGTTGGTTTACGTCTCTTTAATTGTGAGTTACTGGTAGTCGTTTCCACATCGTCGTTAGTCGCTAAATTTACATTAGTCGATGTAGATTTTGTTGTACTACTTTCATTAGTGTTGTAATAAAATCTTTTAGGATTACTGTCGTTATTTGTATTACTTTCGTAAGAAATAATTTTTTGAGAGCTAGAATAATCATCACTGGGTCTCGTAATTAATGTTAAAGTATATGCGTTTTTACTACTATTATCATTTCTTCTTATTGAAAACCCTGTAGTAAGAGGTGATAATTTTTTGTTATTATTTATCCTTACCGTTGATACCTCGTCATGACTGATGTTCTTAGTACCAGAAGTAGAAAGTCTACGTGTCGGTAGTCTTTCAGTCGTTGATGAAGTGTCTACGTCCTCTAACCTGTATGAGTTATCAGTCTTACGAAATGGTTTTGCACGGGACGACACATTTATGACTGGTGAACGGGGAGGAAACGTGGTACTGGATTTTGATAAAGAATTTGGGGTTGAGGAAGTAGAAGGATTTTCATCTGCAGAGAATCTGTTGAATACAAAGCAAAAGAAAACTATCTGATTTAAGCTCTAATAATATCAGTCGCTTTTAAGCTTAATATGAAACCAAATTTTCAAAATGTTGTTAATAAACCTAAGGAAAAAAATAAGTTAATGACGAAAACATAAACGAACTACGAGTGACGGATAACATAAAAACAAGAAAACTGTTAATAAATATTCTAAGAACGAAGAAAATTTAACATATTTGTAACTTACTAATGATTGTTTGTGTACATCGTGTTATGAAAGTTAAAACATCGAAGATACCACAAAAGTTTTATAAAGATGAATGGTACTCATTTTCAAGTTATGAATATTAAAACATAAAAGTTATTAACAAACATTATAGTTTATTAGAATATTAAATACTTGAACACAACCTTCAAACAAATAAGAAAACACACAAGATTTTAGTTATGGTATGGTTAGAGAAATGGTTACAAGTTTAAAGGTTGCATTAAGATGTGGTGAACGAAGTATTAAATACAATGAAGAAATGACATATGATTGATTTAATGAACCGTATCATAATGATAAGCATGAATCATGATGCGTATTTACTGGAAAATAAACATCTTTTGTAGTACCTTGAAGTAAATCGGGACGGGGTCATAGCTTCTGTGAAGAGTGCAGTAGTAGGACGTTGTGTAGTGGTGGTAGTGGTAGTCGTGGTAGTGGTTGTGCTAGTCGTAGAAGTAGTAGTGCTTTTAGAAGTAGCTTCATAAACAGTTGTCCGCACGCTGCTTGGATTATGCTCATAGCCCAATTCGTTACCTTCGCCCCTGCATCATTTTTATTAAATAGCATATAAAGTGTAACTATTTGTGTTTTAGTATTATCATTAAAAAGGTTATTCTTCACTGCAAGCACAATTTTAAAACATTACCTTGTTGAATGACGAACGGGAGTTTGATACTGATTTTGATTATTTATCTGAAAATAATAATGTTTATTGATAACAAAGCTATAATATAAAAACGGTAGGTAAGTTTGGTAACGGTTGGTATATATATAATGTCTATTAATATACCTGTCCTTGAATAAGTTCATCATCATAATCGTCTGAAGAAACAGGCCTGGTGATGTAAGTCTCCACTGGTCTTCGCGAAGGGGGTGGTGTTCCACGGTATGTCTGTTGAACTACAGGTCGTAGGGATGCAGTGTTGTACTGTTGCACGTAATCTATTTAACATAAAAAAATTATTTCAATAACAACAGATTTACTCCAAAATATGTCTATATTAGCAAATCTTTACCTGTATCTTTGTAAAGTTCCCCATCTTCATCGTACACCGCGTAAAATGGATCGAATTGGTCCGGGCTATAACTTTGTGAGCCGTTGTAAAGCATTTTTGGACGAGGGCTTGGTGAAAAAGATGATGGAGTAACACTTTCAGTTGGTTCCAAGCTGTAATTTTTTAAAAAATATTTAGATAGGTTATAATTATTTTGATAAAAACAAAATAATTTGGACAAAAATTATCGTCAGAACAAGTTTTGTCTGTCTTATAGTCAGTACTCGTAATATTACGTCAGATCGATTTTATAATTTTTCTGGTTGGAGTGATATGTAATGTCGTTCGTAAGATAAAAAAATTTTCATTGTTTTTTCGAGTAATTTAGTATTATTTACCTGTTAGATTTACCGTCGTGCTTACTTTTTGTGTATCTAGTCTCTTGGTTGTAACTATCACGAGGAGTGGTTAACATTTGTGCAACAATGTTTGGATGCCTACCGCGAACATTTTTTTCATTATTACCTACAGGTTTAGATTCTTCCGTTGCAATAGGCTTAGCTAACCTATGTCTTACTGTGTATGGCCTCAGTGTAGTCTGATTTAAATACTTTGGAGGTCTAGGCGTATTAGGGCCACTTTCATAAAGATTCGGCTTTCTCAAGTAAACAGTTTTGTTTGTACTTTTAACATCGTAATTATTACTGACAGGGCGTTCTAAAATATTAGAAAGTTGAAATAGGGACGGTAGCATTTTACCCAAAAAATTTTTTTCGGTTTCTTTAAACTCTTGTTTTGTTACAACCGATACGTCATTTGGATTTCTCGTAACGGGTTCACCTCTGAATGAGTCATATTTAATTGGTCGTTTCGTCACGAGTCCCGTTTGCTTTATTTTCGATGTATATTCAGAACTATCGTAGTTGTCCTCATATTCTCGGTAGTTCTGAGCCATTGGGGGTCGTCGAGGTCTTACTTCAGAACTAGGCATATACTTTGGTTTGACAATAGGCTCATAGTAATAATGTTCATCCTCTTCATCGTAATAATAATCATTCATTTCAGGTGAGGGTTTAGGAATTGGTTTTCGTTTGTTCGGTGAGATTAATGTAGTGCTTATAAATGGTTTTGGTGTAGTACTGTATACACTGTAGGATTTATTTGGTAACTGTGTTGACATTTTAATAGATTGCGTAAATAGTGCCTCATCTGACATAGATATCAAGCCGGAACTAGGTCTATTTGTGGACTGAAATACTAATGGTTTATCTGTTACTGGGTTCTTCCAATAATGTTGCAAAGAAGATAGCTGTTCATTGGTAACCATTGCAATATTTTTTGGGGTCGATTGTTTTAGAGCTGTACTGTATGACATTGTGGGCTGTGTTTGAGTTATTGAGAAAGGACTAATGGAAGAAACAGTATTAATGTTAAAAGTTTTAACTTTATCGGGACGTTGACTTTGTTGTGAAAATATGAATGGTAAACCAGTACTGGTGACCAGCACATTTGGATTTTGGGTAACAGAAAAGTTATTTCGATATTTCGAAACATTGTCTGGGAATCTTGTAGTATCTATTGGTCTGCTGAAACTATATGTAATAGGCAGTTGACGTTCGTCTGAAAAGTTAGGCGGTTTAAGTTTTGGAACAGCGTTACCTAAAACTTGAACATTCTGCTTAGGATTTCTAAAGTAAGTATTTTCGTTTGGTACAAGTTTTTGATTTTGTTTTATTAGTAATGGCTGATTTGAAATTTGCGGGAATTGTTGAATTTGTTGTCTCATAGAAGAAAATGACAAATTATTATGAAGGAAGCCAGCACTAGTTGGAATATTCGTCACAGTGAAGGGACGAGGCGTACTAATACCTTTATAGTTTAAAGTTGATGACTGCCTAACGGGCCCGTTATATGACAAAGTTGTGACTTCAACGGGCATATTTAAGAGTTTGTACTTATTGTTAGGAATGTTTTTAGGTTTAGGAGACACTTCTCCTTGTGCTAAATGGTGATCATTTTCTAGTCTAGACAAGAATGCATCAAAGTCAAAGTCTGGTTTAGCGAAAGGATTTTCTATATTTGCATATTTATTATTGGGATGTGTAAAAGCGTAAGGTGGTTCTGGAAAATCATGTTTAAAATCTTCATCGTCTTCTTCATCTGATGTTTCTTCACTTTCGTTGGATTCATAACTATCATCATACTCTTGATATTTAGGTGTGTGATCTTGTCCTCGATTATTGTTATTATTACTTTCTTTGAGATTCATATTTTTAACATGTTGATCGTGTTTTAATTGTTCTTGATGTAATGGAAAGTTGTAGTTTGGAGAAAGTGAAGACATTTGAATAGGTTTATTAGTTACAACCGTACTAGGTACTTGAAAGGAATCTAGTTCAGAAACCAATTTAGGATTATAAAGAGTTTCATGCGTTGAAAACGGATTATTTTGTTTGGGAGCATTGTTGTAAAAACCACCAGATAAAGAAGAAAATGGATTTTCTTTATTTTTCAGAGAAGAAATTGGAGGACTTTTTGTAATAATTCGAGAATTTTCTGGATTATGAATCAATTTCTCGTTAAATGGATCAGGTAGACTGGGTTTAAAAGGTGTATGGGATTGTGAAGTTTCGGCTTGATAAGATACAAATGGGCGTACCGTTGAATAAACACTATTTTCCGTGTTAAAGGGTCTTCGGTTTGGAATATTAAAATTATTATTATAGGCAGTACTTTGGAAACGAGGAGTTTGTATATTCGATTTATATTGAGATAAATGTAGAATATTTTCTGGTTTAGCATGTCGTAAATTATTTTCAGGGTTGTAAGAATTTTTTAAAATATAACGAACTTGTCTTTTGTCCCGGTCTGTTTCAAATTGGTTATCATTGTCATGGTTATCAGGTTGCGATTCTGTACCGTAATCTACATATTCAATAACCCCGTCGCCACTAGTTCTATCGGATGCTTTGTCTGAAGTAGTGACATTTGTTAGAGTAGCATGTAAATCCCTTTTTCTCCTCACATTGACATTTTTGATTTTGTCATCGGTCTCAATTTCATTTATCTTAATGTCTTTGTCACTGTCTGGGGCTAAGTCAATTATGTGTCTGTCAGCTCTGAAATCACAACGTACATTTCAAACACTTCAAAAATAGTTTTTTTTTTTAATTAAAAATCGATGCATGTGCAAAAGGAATCTAATCTCGTAAATTACCTGTATGTTTGTGGAGCTGGAGTTATTGTTGCAGCTCTTCTATCATCCACTTGTGTTCCAAATGAGAAAGAACCAAATTTACCACTACTTTGTGGAATTGAAGCAGGTATGATATTAGAATTCAGATTTCTCCCTGAACTGATTGGTTGATTTCTATAACCATCTCTGTCTTTTTGAACTTGCCCTATTGTTGATGGTTGCCCTCGATAGACCCGTTGCTGTCTGTCGCTTTCTAATTCTTCTACAGGTGGTAAGTCATCAACTTCAGCATATAACTGTTGTTGCTAAATTAAAAAAGAAAAATATTTTCCATTTTGTATAATATTTGTGAATAGATGTTTTAAATTAATAATATATTAAATATTTACCTTTTCGTATTCTTGCCTATTATATTTAGGCTGTCCTCTCGATGTAATTATTGGATTCGGTTGCGCCCGCGGTGGTGGTGGCGGTGGAGTACGGCGGGGAGGCGGTGGTGGCGGCGGTGGATCTCTGTCGCTTAATCGTTCAAGTTCTTCCTCCACTACTGTACCGGTGGCGTCGCAGCCAACATTACGCGGCCAATCGCATGTTTGGAGCTCGTGGCTAAAGAAATCAGAAAATAAATACTTAAATTATATTGTAAAAATTCTAGTAGTAAGGAAAATTATACAATAACAATGAAAAAAAAATGCATCACACATTATAATAACAAGTTATATGTTTGGGCTTGACTTTTAGGCATACCGTAATGTTGTTTATAAATGAATTTCTATTGTTAGATTTTGGAGAAAATATATTCTCACCTGTACATAAGTCCACCAGTGCATGACTCCATAAGTGCGCCGCCGAAAACACACACATAATACAAGGTACAGTCAGTAGGGTGGGGGTAGTAGCCGAACTCCTCTGGACAGTCGAAGTCCACTTCTCTCTTGACGTCGGCTGCGATGGGAACGCTGCGGATCGGTCCAGACCGCTGCCGTGAACGCTCCCTCGCCCCGAGACATTCTGAAATAAAATAAATAATTCATTATAGATGAGAAATTTACAAAACGATTGGAAGTAAGTCATTTTTTTTTAACACTAATGAGCGTATACAAAATAAATGGCCTGTACCACATTTCAACATAGAGGTGGCTTGAGTGAGATGAGTCCGCACTAAGTACAACGGTCTATATCACTATCTTAGGTAAGCTAAAGATAATGTGAAGAGTTCGTTAAGCCCGATAACAAATATATATAGGTTAAGAGTGGAAAGACGAGAGACAACTTTAACACGGTATCATTATTAGGTAACGTAACTTAATATAAAGACAGCACACCGACGGCAGCCGAATAGACGATGAGGTTGGCGCGGCGTTCTGCGTCATGCAGGGCGCCGTCGCAGCCAAAGACCGTAAGCTCAAGTTGGGCAACTTCTGCACTGTATTCCAGGCAGAGCTGCTGGCATTGGCGGAAGCGACAGGGTACGCGGCCAGTGGGTCGGCTCAGACGTGTGCGGTTCTGAGCGACTCGCGGTCCGCCCTCCA
>DWLS01005000.1:0-13223 GCA_018246255.1 Pachliopta kotzebuea | reverse complement strand
TATATAAAAATTATAAAAACAAACAAGTATTTGATAAGCAAACAAGGGCTCCGACAAAAGGCCGAGGAATAAAATAGCATATAAAAATAAAAAAAAAAAAAAAATGGCTAGGAAAAGAGAGAGAGAGAGAGTTTAGTATATAATTTGATAGACTAAATTAATAATGAATTAAAAAAAATATTATCTTTTTTCTATTAATACCTCAAATTTTTATTATAATAATTGATTTTGATGGCAGTTTCCTTTTGCCAGAGGCTGTCTAGGTAGATACCACTGCACTTAATATTACTACCGCCAAATAATAATGTAATAATAATGTAAAGTACAAACATTACGTAAGTAGTGGCGAACTCCGTTTTTTCTCTTTATTTTGGCACAGTCTTTATATATGAAACATACGCTAAGTATAATAAAGAACAACAAGAGGATAAGTAGTGCCCAATTGCTTTTTTTTTTCCTTTTCGCTCAAGGCGCTGGCTATAGTCTTATATACCGCCTATTCTTTCGTAGAATTTTTTTTTCCCTTAATTATATATTAACTTCATTTATGACTTTCGTAAAGCGGCAAAGTAATTAATTAGTTAATTTCAAATTCTTTTCAAATCAATGTTTTAAGTTATGTCAAATCATTGTCAAGTGGTGTCAGATGTATTATCACTTGTTTTGTCAGTGGACCTGAATTATAACCTTAATTTAATTTTTTTTTAATAAATTATATCTAATAATTACAAGTATTAAATATTATTGTTAGTATAAATATTAAAAAAATATTTAGATGTCCTTTACAGTCCCAAAATGAATCTGTACAAATAAAAATAAGTTGAGGCTAAATAGTGCCTAATATTACTCAAGATAATACAGACCATAGAAACTAACACAATATTAAAATTAAAAAAAAAAACTGCAAATAAGCAATAGAAAAGAAATAATAATTAGTTTGTTTATTCAAATTGACACAGTAATATTGTGATTTTAGTTTTTAAAGCATTCAAACAGTTGTCGAATAGATCAATATCAAAAATGTTTATTGTACTTATTGCCACAGAGAGTAAAGAAGTTATAATTGGTGTAGTTTTTGTATTTTGGAAGAAATGCAAGGGAGGAATGAATAATATAATTGTTTTTGTTTATATAATTTATAATGTTGATATATACATTTCAATATTATTCTGCTTGTTGTTTAATTTCATAATCTAATTACATCTCTGCATCACACTAGGTAGACTGGAAGATAATGTCAAAGGCATTAACTCGATCTTAACACGATGTGTATAAATAAATACATGTAAAAATAGAGTGAAAGATAATATATAGCATGAGAAGGAAATAAAATAGAGACAGTATAAAAGGGAGAAGATAAAAGCAAGAGAATAGGGAACCATCACCAATAGTTTTCCGTATATCAACACAGCAACCACGCTCACGCTGATTATACGTTTAGTTCTATTTTAGACTCAGATTCACAAATTTATCGTTATATATAATTACTAGAGATTAGATATATAACAGTGTTAATATAATTGAAATGCCGTTAATGGTGTACCTGTAACATTAATTTATGGAAACCAAAATTCGGGCGAAATGAATACATCGCCTGTGAATCGGGGTGGCGCAGTTGCTTGCAAATGATGCGGTCGCACCGCTAACGTTTAAATGAATTTATCGCTAATAGCGCTTAATTATATAAAACATGAATTTATCTCAACAAATAATATATAATATAAGATATAATAATATAGTAAAAACATAATATATTATTATTAATATTAGAATATCACCAGTAAAGACATGAGAGGGTATGTTTGGTTTAATTCGTGATAACATCTAAGTTTTAAAGTAGCTCAAAAAAAAACTTGAAACAACAAAAAATTTGAGAACTAAATAAATTCAGTAAGCAGTAAATTTAATCTAATCCAATAAGAAGCCCTTTAAACGTACTCAATATTGATAAACTAACACGTATAGCTTAGGCCTAGTACCGAGTGAAAGTTTTACGTCTTTTCTCATTCTCATTAGTCGATCTATAGCTTCATGACTTAACTTTAAGCTGACAATATCTTAGATGATATACTTGCTTAAAATACTCAGGCTCTTATATGTTAATAAATTGAACACATCGATGCTGTTACGGCATCAGCTTGTAAAAAGAAGAGTAAAGTTGGTAGGGTCGTAAAACTCTTCTATTATCAAAACTTCTCATGACTGCCTCGAACAACGTTCATTTAATAGTTAGTAATTATTTAAGATATTAAGTCTCGTTACCCCAGTAATTTCACTAGCATATAGCAGCCTTTAAACCGGAACATAGTAATGTTTCTCGGCTGCAATAGGAGCTGCGATACCTACTTAGTCTCCGGCAAGAGACCTACCACAAAATATAACATACAAGCCAAATATAAAATGAACACATACATACAAATATCTTTATTACAAACAATAAAATACTATAGTAAAAGAAGTAACAACATATAATATACATGTGTATGTACAGGTTATGTAAAAGTAGATAATAAGATAGCATTAGTATTGAATGATGTAGATATTAGTTAAAAAAGCCCTGAATAATATCAGAGAAAGCAGAATTAAAGAATAAAGTAAAAGTGTTGCCATCGTTTGTATGTTCGTTGCGTTTAATTATGCATGCATGATTTTTATTACTCCTTTCAACTACACTATATAAGTGCAAACGAAATTGATCTTTGCTGCATTAAGATAAAGTTAAATTTACTTTGACAAGTTTATATTGTATAGAATTAACACTATTCTGTAAAGGCACTCTGATTCTAAATAGATAACAAAAGCTTGTAACGAATTGTTCAAGATAAATATTTTACTTTGCAGTAACTTTAAACTGATTTTAGTTCCTAATTTATGACATGATAGTTCTAATGAAGCTATAGCTCGAGACTAACAAGGCGTTTACCTGATTTTAAGTGATACGCTTGCATATAAAAAAGTGGCGTAATAATGGTATCTATAGAACTACATTGCGTTTGCACCTTGAGATATAGTCTCGTTACTTCAGTAATTTCATTTGCATACAGCACCCTTCAATACAGTAGAAATACAGTAATGTTTACTATCTATTTTCAACTGCAATAGGAGATGCGGTAGTACTTACCTAGACGATTTCCGGCAACAGAGACCTTTTTGTCGCGGAGTAAATCTTCTAAAAATATCCTGCTTTTGGAAGGAAGTCATGGTTTTGTAGGACTTATATCCACTAAAACCTTCGATGGTCATCCTCTATGTATGAGAAGGTCCTGGTATCTTCTACAGAACTCATCGGTGCCTTCCTACACTGATGCTGGACACATTCCAGAGAGAGCCGTTACCTTCCCCGTTATAGTATGCTGCGACGGAATACGAGAACACTTCGTACTTATCATCCGCCCCGGGTTCACTTAATGTACAGTGAGTGCCTCCACCCTAAAAGCCCGCGAACCCGGACACCCTTTCAGTCCCCTTCTACGACAGGCAGGGCTTACCTTATTCCTATTCCTAATAGCCCGAAACTACAAGGCTAGCGGTAGTAGACACTACGTAATGAATCTCTAGTTATCCTTCTTTCATGTTCCATGTAGGTGAGGTCTTAGAATACTTTCTCTACTTCTCTTATATATCAAAATTTCACGATGTTCGGTTCTACATTATTCATTGTCAATTTTGCATTGTCTATGATTTAGTCAAGTGTGTGTTTGAAGTTCGTTGTGGTCGCGCCCTGGCCAAATAAGGCCGACGAAAATGAAACTCAGTATTAATATTGAGGTGAGTACGGAGATGGTTCTTAGCTATATCCGGTTCCGATCCGCCAACCGGAAGTGGTGAGGACAGTCACTAAGTACCATAACTATGCATATTTTTGACATTATTCTTATACAAATTTATTCATCGTATTAAAATTACTATTTATATGTACTTCCGGTATAACCTGCAAACCGGAAGTGAGACTAAAAATCATGAAGTACCTTAATGGTGCAACTTTTTGATATGTTTATTGAAGTAAAAATGTTCTTCGTCAAAAAATATATTTTTTTTTATTTCCGGTTCTGGTCGATCAACCGGATGTTGTCCTTCAATCTATATACCTATATATAGATCCTATATAGATATATTGCAAAATTGACAGTGAGAGAAACGGCGTTACACAGACACAGCGTTTATTATTATTAATTATTCCGCATGCTATATGTTATAGTAACGGGCGGAGAAAGCTTCAATGTGCCTTCGATCTAACATCTTAGTACATATTTCATGTAACCCAGATAACTCCTCAACAAACCGGCTAACAATTAGGCTTTTGGACCCCTTAACGATCAACAGGAGCCGCGGGCGACCTGAATCTCCGTTTATTAACGAGATAAGTTTTAATTGTGCTCCGCAATTCCACTGTGTCCTTACTCTAGTATTACTGCTTATAAAATAAGCACTAGAACATGTTCTAGGCCTTCACTCGAAACAAATTGCCTCTTACATGAATACTATAAGAAAAATGAATAGGCACTTACAAGATTAATGCGCTTTACCACCATAGACCGCATCATCACTTAACATCAAGTGGGATCGTGGCCAAGCGTTAACCTGTTATTTATATAAAAAATACTGTAGTAACTGTTTCTACTACTGAACATTACTGTGGGTGGTGAAATTAGTTGTAGCTATTACTTCAATCTATAACCTGTCGCCACTACTACTAAATAATTACTCTGATATTTTTTTTTGCGACGAGATGAGTAAGACGTTCACCTGATAGTAAGTGATACATATGTCTGTAACAACTTGGCGTTGATTGAGATAGTATACACAACAGCACATTGCGCTAGATGCCTTAATACATGTGTTGTTTCATTATCCCAGAAATTTTCCCAGCATACATCACCCCTCCAACTGGAACACAGTAATGTTTGCCTATTGGACTTTACTTCTAGATGTTTCAAAGGTTCAAAAAAAACTGGATTATGGTATTTATAGGCTACAATATTACCTATGTTAGGATCCTTTACCATTTTGATTTTTATATTTATTAATGATATTCATTTTAATATTATAACTAAAATATTTCTATGGGAATTTTAATCACAGCCGTCAGTATAATAAGTGAGGAGACAAAGCGGGTCTTTGATCCTCACTAATGTGATAAGAATCCTGTTAACCGCTTGGCAGATTTCGATCTTTGATCCCTTTTTAGGAACACGAACGTCTCAGTTTCACAGCCTCTGAGCCTTTCATATATAAAATATAGTACATTATTCATACTTTAATAAATTTATGGAATAATTAATATATTTTCGTTTACTTACTTTCACTGCCTTCCTTTGAAGGAGACCGTCTTGTTAAGTACCAGCGCAGCTCTTATTTCAACCGACAAAAAGTAATGTGCATACATTTCTATGTTCCAGTTTGAAGGGTGCTGTATGCTAGTGAGATTAGGCCTTATGTATCAAGGCGACGAGTGTAATGTGATGCTGTGTGTACCATCTTAATTAGATCCGCGTTGTTATGAGCAAGCTTATCACTTACCATCATAAGAACGCTTTGCTCTTCTTGTCGCTTCTTAAAAAAAAAAGCTTAAAGGTCGAGTCGAAGTTTAATGCTTTATATGAAGCAATTACCTCCGCTAGTGTTATAAATATTAGTTATTTTTATTAGTTAAATACTGTATTAGGAGACGGCTTCCGAAAACGAAGACAGACGATCGTTTGAAATCATCGAAGATTAGTTATTAGTTCTACTAATAACATCTTCGATGATTTCAAACGAAAATTAAAATTTTAAAACGTTTTATTATCGTTATTTACGCTACATCGTTTTAGTACAGCGAAATGAAACGATAGTTTCATAAATAAAAATTTCGATGATGTACCTATATAGATTTTTTATATATGGACCGTTTATTTTGAAAATGGTGTAACTCCATTTTTGAGAAAAATGAGGTATTAAGTAATTCATGCTTAATTTAATGTAATTTTTAATATATGACTAGTCCGTGTTTAATTTCTTAAAAAAATCCCGTGTTTTGTAAAACTTGAAATCGGTAAATGAAATTGCATATGATTTGCATGTAATTTTAAATTAACAAATATAGTAACAATTTTCTCGAAACAAAAGAAAATGGACTTACACCACCTTCAAAATAAACGGTCCATATATATTACAACATTGACTGTGAGAGAAAATTTACTCACACATTTATTAAAATTGTTTTAACACACGACTAAGAACATATCCAAGAAGGTTAACGCATAAAATTAACGAGGATGGAAATCTTTCAGGCGAGCTACTGCGCGAGAGGAATTCCTCTGCATGGTTTGCTCCTCTCCACTGAGATTAAAGAGCTCATGCCGAGGAGGCGGATGGGGAAATTAAAGCAAATAAGCAAAATGTAATAAAATTCCGTTAAAGATTCACTTCCGGGCAAAGGAGCGAGGTTCATATCCTAATTGGATCTAATGATGGAGGCCCAGGTAAATATTTAACATTGACGATTGAAAATTATTAAACGAATCATGAAACAGATAAAATTACAAAAACGTTTAAAATTAAAAGGTAAGATATAAAGATAGAGAAATATAAAGATAGATATAATCGTTTACTACTCTCTAGCTCCTATTCTTACTCCCTAATACTACTGTGAAAACAGTACTGTGTTGTAGTTTGAAGGGTGTGTTAGTGAAATTACTGACATAATGAGACTTAAATATTTATATCTTATAGGTTATCTCGTTATATATATATATATAACGAGCGCAATGTGGTGCTGTGTATACCATCTAAACCAGCGCTATTTTGTTATAAGCAAGCGTATCACTTACCATCATATGAATATTTTACTCGTCTCATCGACTCAACGAATAAAGAAAAGACTGTTCTCTCTCTTGAGAATCTCATACTAACCGCTCGTTAAAATCAAAGTTTTCTTCCTTATCTACTTAATATAAGTCCTATCGAGTCCGCTTTTCTATGTTTTCTTCTTCTCTTTTCTCTACCCTTGACTTTATCTTCTTGAAGAACACAGCGAGAACATTCAACCATCGCTGTCTCGGTCTTCACTGTCTTTAGATATACTCTGGTTAAGTGTCATCGTATTAGGTTTAAACAAAATAAACTTTAAGGTTTACTTTAAAATAAATTTAAATTAAAAACGGCTTCGAGTTCTAGTACTAATTTAATTCTACTAGTCGCGACCAGAACAGGTAACCAAGGATTTTAGAGTTATAAAATAACGTCTAGGTAGGTACCACCGCAGCTTCTATTTCTACTGCCTAATAGTAATGTACAAACATTACTGTGTTCCCGTATGAATGGTAGTAAAATTACTTATATCTCAAACCGACGAGCGCAATGTGGTTACTGTGTATACACCATTTACACCAGCGTTATTTTGTTATAGCCAATCATATCATTTACTACATATGAACACATTGCTTGTCTCTTTGCCACGTAGCAGAAGAAAAGTAGAAGGTATGGGAAAAGATAATCAGTTTAAACAGTCGCCTGGTGTTGCCACTTTTTGAATATATTTTTGAATACCGGGTTTTTATGATTCGCAGGTGGGCATCGCCAACACGCTGCCCAGCCTCTGAGGGAGTTAGCGCGTTAATTACACGGACCATTCCCCGCTGAAAGTTTAAGTGCTCCTGAAAACTGACTATTGCTTGCGTGAAGTAAACCCCCGCCGCCGGCGTGCTAATATATTGCTTAAATAAAACTTTACCCATACATCTACCTTGGCTATCCGTTGCCACTGCTCATATTTTGAATTTATTCAAGAACTAGAATAACAAGTAAAATTTCAATGAAATCAAAATGATATTAACGAGCCTTGGCCCATACTGACCAAGGGACGGTAGATAGTAAAAAAAACATACATTAATTATCAAATATTTCAAGTTCTTCTAATTCTACCTGCCGACGAGACGAGTAAAACATAATAGCAAATAATACGCTAGTCTAAAGCAATGCGGAGCTAAAAGAGACGTAAGATGTTATCTCGTTACTCCAGTAATTTCACTACCATACAGCACCGATCAAACCGGAACACAATAATGTTTGAAATTTACTATTTGGCGGTAGAAATAGGAGCTGCGGTGGTGCCTACCTAAACAGTTTCCGGCAACTAGTGCCTTGCCTTAAAGATCGTTTATAAAGCTAAGGCTGCCCTTGCCAATACTTAGATTATAAGTTAAGTTATTTAAGTTTATTCGCTGTACTACATTGTGAACAGGAGAGAGTTTATCTATCTACCTAATACCAAAAACAACTATAGTATCATCATCAGCTTATGATAGTCTACAGCTGGACACGAGCCTCTCCCAAGGAAAGTCAATTATATTCGCCTACGTCTATAGTATACAGAATCCAAAATATTTATCTATGACAAATACAAATAGTATCCACAGTTCAACATATCCTCATAGATGTCCATTGCTAGACATTTTTCTTCTAAGTCATATTTCCTCAAGGGTCGTGGATTTCATGTATAGTGAAACACGATGACTTCCTTGTCAGTTATAATGGAGTGGTGTTGCCATTTCCTTCTCCATTTCAAATACCAGTTCAGCCACGGACGGTCATCACATAGATATGTAGGTTTCCTCACGGTGTTTTCCTTCACCGTCAAAGCATATCATATCAGTCGGTGTTATACTGCACATAAATTGAATAATTAATTGGTGCAGGCTGGATTTGAACTCGTAAACTTTGGAGTGATAGGCCGGCGTTTAAACCACTAGGCTATCACGACTTCTATCACTTGGATCCTGTTAGGTGTTTGTTTGTAGTGAGTGTGTAGGTGAGGTGTATGAAAGAGAGAAATAAAAATATTTTATTTAGTCTGCCTGAAAATACATAGAAATAGCAAAAAAATTAAGATACAAATATGAACATTTATAAAAACAATAAAAAAAGAAAAAAATAATAACAGTATGAGTGTAAGTGTATTTATGTTCGTAATTTGATGCTAATAATAAAGAAAGTAATATTCTTTAGAAGTTTTTCTGTCTCTTCAAATGATTGAGTAAGAGGAAATTTTTGTACTGGGATTCTTTTTAGGGAATATATATTAAGGAAGATAATAAAGTAAACGTTAATATTGATTATTTATTGTTTCTGTGTATAATGATCGCCACCTGTTTACTGTGAAGCGAGCAATAATTCGCGTGAGCTGGCAACAAATTCGCACGTAAGTGGACGTCGGTTAACCGCGACGCTCGCAAACAAGCGTCCGGGGCAGCCGCGCTGCGGTCGCAGATTCACATCGCCCGAACACTGATTACGGCAAACTAACCCCCTGTTTACCCTTCAAATAGTTTCATTTGACCGTTTAATTCTAAAGGGTGGAAGGGGTTTGGATGGCGCTAGTCTCTTGCGAAATCGTGAGAGCCGATCCCGTTCGGAGATGAAGACGACAGGTGGGATTGGACGCCACATCCCGTTAGCCTTGTAGTCTCGGGCTATCAAGAATAGGACTAAGCCAAGCTCAACCTGTCGTAGAAGGTGACTGAAATAGTTTTGCGGGTTCGTAGACTTTGAGGGTGGAGGCCCTCAATGCCCATTAGAGGAGCCCGGGGCGGACAAGTACGAAGTGGTCTCGTAATTTGTCGTAGCATGCTGTTTATCCTTGGGAGAGCAACAGCTTTCCGGGGATATATTGAGCAGCAGTACAAGGAGGCACCGGTGAGTTTCGTAGAAGATTCCGAGGCCTTCAACAATTAACCAAGGATGACCAACGAAGTGGTTTTAGTGGGTATAAATCCCAAATAATCCTGACTTCCCAACAGAAGCAGAGTATCTCTTGAAGATTTCCATCGCGACAAGAAAAGCTTTGTGTTCAGGATTCTGGTAAATCATATAAGAGGACTATAGAATTAAACCAAATTTCTGTATGGCCCATCAGAGGGATCACTGCTGCTCAATTTTAGTAGTTTTTTCTAATAGGTGACATACAAAGTGTCTTCTATATACCACTAAGTTGTCAAACAAGCATACGGCCTGCCTGATGGTAATTAGTTACTGCCTGCAGCATCGGAGACACTGCTGACTGGTGAGGTCCAGATCATTTCATTCATTCATTCAATTTTTTTTTTAAAATTTATTTGCAAGTTTACTATAATTAAAAAAAAATATTTTCACCCGCTGAAATCAACATTTAACACCATATAAGATTGTCCAAAACATACAAATCACATACGAAATAAACACTAACAATTAATCAAGGAACTTATCTCATTGTCAACGTGTACCCATAGAGGTGCTGTTAGCTGAATGCCGCAAGGTCACCGCTGCCGTCACATTTCATATATAAAAATAACCTTACCATTTATAAAGTGACCCTAGGGACATAACGAATCATACATCATCTTCCCCACTTAACTTTCGCAGTGCTTTTGTCGGCCCCGTATTCATTAATTCACATTTTTGACACAATAAAAAGGTCTCTTTCACTAAAATTTTTTTTTGAAGAAGCTCATGATTTTTCTGGCGAAGAACCTAAAAAATAATAATTTATGAGCTGGATAAGTTTTTTGATATCTCAGCTTTATTTATGAGCTAATAAATAATTTTATATTGTGTCTATTGCTGGAGACCATTCAAGTACCACCGCAGTTCCTATTCCTACTATCAAATAGTAACGTGCAAACATTACTGTGTTCCGGTTTGAAGTGTGATGTATACTAATGAAACTACTGATTTAACGAAACTTAACATCTTATGTCTCAAGGCGATGAGAACAGTGTGTATATCATCTTAACCAGCGCCGCATTATTTAAAAGCGTATCACTTACCATCAGTCGAACTCCTTACTCGTCTATTTGTATACGGTATTTAGTAAGCAGTAAGTAATCATCACCTCTATATATATATATAATCATCACACCTAGGCCAATGTAGTAGGAGATGGACCAAATCACTTCACTATTGGGAGAGGTCTATCTCCAGCAGTGGACGTCTTTTAACTGATAAAGAAGTAAGCATCATTGTATACAAAAACAGTGTAGTAAAACACATTATTTATACCATTGGAAAAAGAAAGAAAATATCGTTACTATAATCTAATTTTTTTTCTTTTATTAAGAACTTATTATTCTACGAGTAAAGCATTCACCTGATGGTAAGTGATGCGGTTCATAACAATGTAATGCTAGTTGTGATTGCACTCATTGCTTCTAGACATGTTAAGTCTCGTTACCGTAGTAATTTCACTAGCATACAACACCCTTCAAACAGGAACACAGTAATGTTTGTCGGCTGCAATAGGAGCTGCGGAACCTACCCAGACGGTCTTCGGCAACAGAGACCTACCACCAGTAAAACCTTAACAATTAATTAGTAGAAATTATTGTTAATAATTAAGTAACTAGCCGACTAATAAATAAATCCCTTGCGGGTAGTAAATTATCCTCTTTATCTTGGTAAAGAAGCAAGTAATTATATTTAGTGGAAGGCATTGGGGAAAGCTTATATACATATAAGTCTGGATATAAATATATATACATATCATTTGTTTATGTTTTATATATATATCAATGATATTTCAAGAAAAGAGTGAATCCCTATTCACTTAACACCAGGATTAGGATCGTGGTTAAGCATTACTTTATATCTTTATTAAAAAAATATCATGATGAGGATATATAAAGTCTGATGATGATAAAAATCATGAATCAAATTATTTAAGACTTCGTAGATTATTAGTATTTATCATAACATTTATAGTTTTTTGTGTTACTTTGGTTGTTGTTTGTAGGTCAGTATTAATATTTTTTTCATTATACACTTGTATTAAAACAGCGTTTTTGTTTCTTTTTTAACTTTTTGCTTTTTCTTTTTAAATTTTTCTGTGACATACATTTCTTTCCCTTATACAATTTTTCTCTAGTCTAGTAGTAGGTATCTATTACGAGAGATCGTCTACGTAGGTACCACCGCAGCTCCTATTTCTACCGCCAAATAGTAATGAGCAAACATTATTATGTTCCAGTTTAAAAGGTGCTATATGCTAGGGAATTTTACTGGGGTAACGAAACCAATTACCTTACTCCTCAAAGCGACTAGCGCAATGTGATTTTGTGTATCATCTCAACCAGTGCGACATTGTTATGGGTAAGCGTATCACTTACTATAAAGTGAAAACTTTGCTTACCTCGTCACTATTATTAAAAAAAAACTATTTGGATTACAGGGTATTGATTTTAATTTTTTTTTATTTTTATTTTTGCTTTCGTGCTTGAATTTAACGTGGCAATAAAAAGATAGTTAATGATGCTCTTAATGTAAAGGAAACCGACTGTAAACAGCGCTTTTGAAAAGAACCGCAATTAATCTCATTTTATTCGTTAAGTTTCATATTAATAAAAAAATGTATGTCACTTACTATACTCGCAACAGCATTAAAGTAAAGATGCGCTGATATTGAAGATAGTTTAACCTAGTTGTTGTTTACGCAAGTTACACTTAACTGCTGTTGAACTTTACTTAGGCTTTATTGAGATCAGTAAGATTTATTATTAGTAGCCAGATTTTTCTATACTGCATAAACTTTACATTGTAAACATATGTATACAGTACATTTATACTTTTTAATATATGTATTTATATGTATGTACTGTATTTATAATAACGAGCGTAATCACTTGACTATGTTATAGTCACCTACGACTAGTCTTCCATTTCTTTTATAATAACAAGTGAATTGTGATGCTTTTAAGTAATCTAAGTACCCATAGCTAAGTAGAGCTGTATTGTTATGATCGTACAACTTATTACGAACCCTCTTTACATAATATTATAAATATGTTTACCTTATGATTTAGATTCTAAATCCTTAAGTAAATAAAATGTTAAGTAATAATTTTTATATTTTTTTATGTACTTACTTTTTAAGTCCTTATAGATATGCTACATATCAGGGTTACGGGCATACGATGTATGTAATATTATTGAAATTCGTTATTCATATCCTCTTATATAGATATTAATCATAACTGTTTTATAATGATAGACATGGACGTTAACGCCTCACTTTCCTCTGATAACACCGATTCTTCTCCCACTTCACCATCCGGCGCTGATCCAAGTACCCTTCGCAATTATTTGAACGACAAATTTAATTCATCACATAACAAATTTAACATTTGCTATATAAATGCCCAAAGCATTCCACAACACTATAGCGACCTCGTTGACACGTTTGACAATCAGTACTTACAGGCGCTTGTAATTTC
>DWLS01004999.1:0-13228 GCA_018246255.1 Pachliopta kotzebuea | reverse complement strand
TTTTGTATCTGTTATGTAAAATATACGTAACATTAAATAAACTATAAATAAAATAACATAAGCAATAAGTTAATATTTTTAGTGAGAAGAATAAACCTGATGCTTTAATAATAAATTATTAACTTTTAGCGTCAATTTTGTAAGGGTTAATCTTAAATCTCCTCGGCTAATGCTAAAACTATCGTGGACTCCTATTTTTATTTCATGGACCCCCAAATCTTTTTTCGCTGACGTAGGTATATATCGATCCCTAGGAGTCAATATAGACCACTTTGGGAATCACTGGAATAGAGGAACTAAGCCCTCTTAAGTTTCATGAGAAATTATATGATATGATGGATTTTATTGAAGATATTTATATTCATGCTATTAGCTGAAATGAGGATATGATATAAAATAATATATTGCAGGATTGACACATAACAAACGGATGTTGTAGGTATTTGCCTGTATATCTCGATAATTTTTCAAACGTTCGACGCTTGGCTCAATCGACTCGTTTTCAGTTCAGAATTTCCACAAACAATAATATTTATTATATTATCGGCTATAATATTTGCGATTAAGGTTGACGAAGATTGAGTATGAACTAAAATACGCAGTTTTCAGCCAAAGTAAATAAAGCGTATTTATATCTCATTATTCAGCGCCAGATAAACTTCTGGTGACTTACCGTCATTGCATATTTATGACGCTTTAGCGATGTGGCAAGGAATGTGAAAATATTTACAACTGTGACAATATCCAAATGTAACAATCGAAAAATTGTTTTCCCGTTAAAGTCTACAGTCCTCGGTTGGGTATACCGCACACTCCTAGTTCACTTGTTGCACAGTGAAACGTCTAACGCAGCGTTATTAAGGTGCTAATACACTGCTGTAAAGATATTCTACTGACGGCAGGACTTATCTCTCTCTTATTACACGAGGTGACGGAACAAGCAAAACATTGCGCTGGTCGTCTCAAGAAATTGTTTGTTAAGTCTTATTATCCCAGTAATTTCATTAGCACCAACGCCTATTAAAACAGGACACAGTAATATCTGCATTGTCCTGTTTGACGGTAGAAGTAGGAGCTGCGGATGTACTTAATTGGACTCCGGCAACAAAGACCTACCAGGTACATATCTACAATACTTTTGACTTTGATTTTATATGTTGTTAAGTGACAATGAAGTGTAGACAGATGAAACAAAGTAATGATATTAGAGACGGAGATTCAGATTTACAAATTAACGGTTGTAGAAAGAAAGGTAGGTAAGATAATATGGCAACATTAAGTGGGATGTGTATGTTTTATTATTAATCAAATTAATAATAATAAATATAATATAATATAAATTAATAATTAGGTGACCGTGGGCGGCGGTGAATCACTTACCATCAGGTGACCCGTCTTGGTCGTTTGCCCCTTAGATGTTATAAAAAAAATTTAAATAGTTTTTATTACCTTTATGAGATCATTAAGATTTTTTTCCCTCCTTCAATTATATATTGTTTAAATTTGATTTAGATAACTCTGTATAATTATTTACTACTGCTTAATGTATTTATCATAAAAACTTAGAAATTTACGTTAAAAAAAATTAAATTGTGAAGTTATTTTATGTGTTTCCACCCTTACACAGGCTTGTTATACTCTATGGCGCTTTGTTATGGAGGAAACACATCTAGATGTCTGTTCATACAGCTTTCTATTCAAAGATTCAGCAAATATTCGTCATTTAGGCGTCGCTTTCTAGACAGATCCATTTCCTTCAAGCTTTTAAGATAATGGACTATTACCTCAAAAGTTTGAAGTCTTTTTTTGGATAAAAATATCCGTGCAGATATGATCTTAAAAAGAACAGTGAGTGAGATACTTTTGGTCTAGTATCCTTTACCATCAAAGACTACATCGCCTCATATATCAGCAATCGTAAGTGAATACAGTAGTTCATAGGAATATCTTCCGGTTTAAAGGGTGCTGTACCCTAGTGAAGTTACTGGGGTAACTTAATATCTCAAAGGGACGAGCGCAATGTGGTGCTATGTATACCATCTTAACTAAAGCTACGTTGTATTAGGCAATCGTATCACTTACCATCAGGTAAAGTGAATGTCTTTCTAGTCTCATTGCATCGTAGCAAAACAAATAGGCATCATTTCTATCTTAATACATTAAAAACAGTTTCAACAAGGATTATTATCAGGAAAGATCAATTTGTTAAAAAAAATTACGCAAACACAGTTCGATCACTATTAAATAGGTACATGAAACATACTTTTTTATTTTAAATTTAAAGGTTTTTTTCAATTGTGCAGTATTCCTCATGTGTTCTGATATTCCTCGTGTGACTGGATGAACTTTCACAAAATGCATCGACTATCTGGTGACTGTCGCGAGAAACCAGTGGATTAAATCCAGCAGTCTACTATCGACTAGTGATAATGATTGTTTTTTCTTAATTTGGACCCGCTTTGAGGTTCGAACATTTTGCTAGTATTGTACGAAAACAAACCTTTTTGTTAGTAATACGCACTTTTATATTAAAAAAGAAACGTACACGTCGTTGCGTAATTGTGTACCCCCTATTTTTCGTCGGTTGTAAACTAAATACGTCGTAAATGTCAGACGGCCGTAACGACAAACCTAAAAAATTGCGGTCCCGGACACGAACCGGGCTCTGAAACGTTGCAACCTGTTGCTCCGAGGTGAGCGAATAAAAAATAAAACGTAACGGGGAACGATGGACGTTGTAGGACCACCGAGCGACCGGAAATATGGCGAAGCGTAAACCGTAATTAAAGACTTAGGGTTCCGTATATTATGTAACTAAATCAATAATGTTAGGAATCATAGGCAGGGACTGTTAATTTATTAGATAATAGACGTTGAAAGAAATTACATAATAAGCGTACCACATTATTAGAAGTACTCACAGTCAATGATACAGTCATTCTCATCATCAACTGATAAACGCCAACTGCTGCACATGAGGCTCGCCCAAAAACCTTCCCTCACTTTGTGGGGCCTTTCAGCATACAGTACGATTTTCAAACTACAACCACACTTGTGTAGACCCTTACAAATTGGACCTATTGACCTGGTAAAGGTTGGAGGAAGCTGTTACAACCAAGCAAGGTCAAGCAGAAAAGTTGACTGCGACAAGCCCTTGAAGGAGACCAGTATGATATATAAAGCAGATGTAATCGTAAAGAAAAGTGTTCACTTAAAAAATCTAGTAAATATGCTAATTAAGAATTTTTATAAAAATACTCAAACTGTAGTTAACTAGGAAAGAATGATATAAGAAATGTCATACAAAAGTACGTAATAAAAAACTAATTTGATTTTTTTTTTATTTAGAATAAAACTCACTAAAAATGGTTGCAATACCCTTAAAATACTAGAAGAACCCAAATGATACGAGAGCTGATGCTGATTTATCTTCGCACAGAGATTAAAAAGGAAACGCGAACCCGACATTCAAATTCCGTAGCTGCTGTAACGTGATGAAAAACTTTATTCCGCAGCAGCAAAAAGAAGTAAAGAGCAGCCGACTACGACTAATAGTCCGTGTGCCATCCATACTCCGTTTTCAGTTTTATTTTACCTGTTTTTCAGTCGACTTTCATTTGAGGATAATGTCGATGGTGTTTACAAAATCCATCAGATTTCTTATAGATCTACTTTTTCTCTTTATCACCTGATAGCATCAGCATAAAAGAGACTGATTTGTTGACGTAAATACTTAGTAACGCTTGTAACTTTTAAACCGGAACTGCTACATGGATACTCATACTCTTTGAGGATAAAATTAAATACAGGATGAGGAAACGAGAAATCAGAAACAAAAAGTATATAGCTCTTCCGGTTAAGGAGATACAAAAGGTTAAAGTTAGCACTACGAAAGTGGGGAAAGCAAAAAGAAAAATTTCTCTGAGAATTGAAATCATGACCTTTGTGTCCAAAGCATGAAAATTAGACCATAGGCCATCTCGGGACGTTCTAATCTTATAAGATACTAGAGACCCAGATAATCCAGATTCTTTCCAAATTTCCTACTTGTTTACTTAATGAATTATAGAAAAAAATTCATTAATTTTAATGACTTTAATCTTTTTGATTATTATTACATAATGATTATTTATATTTATCGAATTATGTATGTACTTTAACTTTTGACTGCTTGGCAGTACTCATGTTCACGGAAAGTCGGAGCTGATAGATATCCTGACCTCAAAATCTCACTGTGCTTTGAAGTCTTCTAGTGGTGTATTTTGGTTTTTATTATTTTTTTAATGGGATCTCAGGCCGGTGGTATTACCTAACAATCATCTCTGTTTAAATAACGTTTTCAACGGCTTCTTCAAAGAAAGTTAACAGCAATCGGTATTTTTGATCTTACCAATTGACCTTTTTTTATTTGGTTTTTGACAGAGGTTTTGACTGATGACCCGTAATAGATTGCAAAGAATATCGTAATAAAAAATCGTGTATAATATAATTATCCTTATAGTTTCATTAATATTACAAATGTAAAAGTTACTTAAAACATCTTTCACACTTTAAATGTTAATTATTTACATAATAATCGGTTTTGCTTCGAATGTTTCCTGATAACGCAATGAGCTAACTTGGTAAGTAATTATTGGGTTATTTATTCAATAATCGCGATTACAGTCTCTGAACTACAATTATAAATTCTTCGCTTCATAATCTAATGAAGTAGATTTGGTTAATTCTTTACTATTTTATAATAAAAATAAATAAAAACCTTGCAGAATAATTGTATCTGTTATAATGAATATTCTATTACAAACATGTTAGTGATTGAAAAAGCGTAATGTTCTATAACAATTTTTGTTCATATCAATAACTTAACTCGGTACAAACTCAAGCTTGAATAAAAAAGCTATCTTCTTATTATCATCTCATACTCTTCATATTATAGTTATTATAGAAATAATCATTTATTATGCGCACCGCGTTGTGACGTCATCATATAATATTATGAACCAAGCCAGGTAGGAAAGATCTCAGTACCGCTTTACATAACTAGCAGCCTACCCGTCGATTTGAGTTCAAGTCCTGACCTTCAGGTCTCCAAAACAAATATCAATAGGCCAAACGACTCGTCTCTTTATGAGGAGAATAGATCGTTTTATACATTATATAAATTGATAATTTGTTTTTAATTATTATAAATACTTTTAATTATTATAAATACAATCAATTAAGATCGATATTAGGTTTTCCCTATTTTAAATCACAATGTGAATTGCTTCGACAAATAGGTAAAAGATTTCCTTAGGGAAGATTTTTGATGAATCCATTTAAAATTATAACCATCAATTATATCTAATTTTATACTATTAGTACAAGATTTTAATCAAAGCATTTTATTTCTACGATTACAATTTTTTTTATTACATACAAGACGTAAGCGATAAACCCGCCCATAAGTTAATTAGGCTGATAAACACTACACCACAATGAGTCCGTTGTTATGAGACAAGACATTACCCCAGTAATTTCATTATCTTAAACGCCCTTTAAATCAAAACACAATAATATTTGCAAACTGTATGTCGTTTTTAATAGGAGCTGTGGTGGTAGTACTTAGACGGTCTCCGACAACAGAAACCTTTTAAAAATATTTTGATTTTTTCCTTTTAATTCCTATGGAAACATACGTCGCTTAAATCATACG
Organism: Pachliopta kotzebuea; assembly: GCA_018246255.1. NCBI lineage: Eukaryota > Metazoa > Arthropoda > Insecta > Lepidoptera > Papilionidae > Pachliopta > Pachliopta kotzebuea. The sequence continues at coordinate 7,533 of DWLS01004999.1, read as the reverse complement.
TCCTATATCCAGCAGTAGCCGTTATCAGCTGATGATGACGATGATGAAATTATACGTGAAAATGTTATATACTAAAAGAGTACTATTTGTTTTGAACGTCCGACTACGGGGTGAACGTACTGATAAACGCCATGAAAATGATAAGCTACTGTCTTATCGTTTTCTGATAAAATACGTAACACTAACGACCGCAAAAATATCGTCCCTAACGACTCACTTAATTCTTGGTAGCCAAAAATAGAAATAGAAGGAAATTATATTTGAATAACACATTACGCAACGAATTTGAAACTAAAGCTGTAATCACATTAATGGACAAATTCTTCGTTAGATACAGAGGCAATAATTGTGGTATAATGGACTGTTAAAAACAGTGTTTTTCTGATTCCTTTAGACTTCTAACGTGGGGCGGCAATATAGTTATTTAGGGTAGCAATCGGCAACTTTTAAAAAAAGTTAGCTAACACAATTCATTGTATTTATTGGTTTTTATTTGTTTTTGGGGCGGCATTGGATAAAAATTGCAAGGATGGAGAGACACATTTACAATTTTTTTAGTCATAAGTGGGACAAGGGACCAAATAGGTCAAAAACACAGATATAGACGGAATTACAAAACATTGTCCATTTATTATAGTCCTCATTTTAAAAATAAAATCAAATTATTATAAAACAGAGCTACCCAATTTTTTTCCTTCTCGTACTCCATAATAAGGGATGTAAGAGATCCCACACAACAACTCATGAGACCCAAGCCAATCTCACCTGCTAATCAACAAACGCAGCTCTGGTTCCTCTCCGATACGAATTGGGCCTGCGTGGTAAAAAATAACTCAAATCCCCCTATTACTGGGAAATGGCTACGTCCAGCAGGAGACGTCGATCATCATCATAATTCCTTAATAAAGCTTTTGATTTATAAGCACACGTCTGCTGATAACTACCAACTTCTAAACTTACCTCGTTTCTCTTAAGGTCTATTGTCAATCTCACTTTTAAAATATATTCTCTATCTCCATTTTCGTTGTCTAATACCTTAGTATGTTATCCTTATTTAAACAACAATGTCCGTCCGTCCGTCTGTCCGTCAACAATTTTCAATCTTGAGAACTACAAGGGGTAGGAGCTGATGCTGAACATTTGTCATACAGACAGATCTCGCTTAGATAAGATCAGAGCCGTTGGAATTTTGTTGGTATGTGGTCGGGTTGCCGAGTTGTGGGTGCCCAAAGTTTCAGAATTTTGTATGGGCCACTTATTAAGTTTATTTCAAACTACATATTGTAAACATCAATATAAATGATCCAGTGTATCGTCACCACAAGTGGATCACTAAATGATACCGTTGAGGTGTTACGTATTATAAGGATTAGAGTAAATATTAAGTTGTAATTAAACTACATTGTCTTCATCTCAAGTATATCTGCATTAATGTTAGTCCTATATTGTCTAGACTTAGTAATTAAAACAAAAATCTGTTTAATAAAACCGGCGTTTGTAAGTGCGTTGGTTTACGTTTCTGCGTAGGCAAATGCGTAACAATAAAGCTATATATAGATTTCCCGTTATATAAAGTTGCTTAATTTGAAACTTTTCCGATATTTGTAAGGATTACCCGTGAAGCAATCGCTTCATTTGCGGTATATTTGTGAAACGTACAACCCAACGAATTTTCGTCATGGCGATGAAAATAACAAATTTCTTAACTTGTAATAATTTTTTTATAATGTATATGTGGAAAGAGTTGATAAAATACTAATAGACGCTTTACTATAAAAGACTACGTCGTCATTTTATTATTATTATTTAAACCTTTATTAAAACACCTAAAATTAGGGTACACCAGTTGGATTTTATGTCTAGGGGCATTCTCTGCCAGTCTACTTAGGAAGTGCGGAAATACTGTTGTAGGGGTGAAGTCATACAGCTGAAATTTAAACGAAAAATTGCATTAGCTCCATAGATACATTTATGTCTATATACGTACAATATCCTTATTTAAACGACAATGTCCGACCGTCACAATTTTAAATCTCGAGAACTACAAGGGGTAGGAGCTGGTGCTGAAATTTGTCATACAGACAGGTCTCGTTTAGATAAGATCAGAGCCGTTGGAATTTTGTTGGTATGTGGTCGGGTTATCGAGTAGTGGGTGCACAAAGTTTCAAAATTTTGTATGGGCCAAATTCATTCAGTCATTTACCATCAGAAAGGATTGTAGTCAAATTAAAAAAATGTTCAACTGTGGTTTTAAGAGTTTTCAATTGTGTACTACTTGCAGTGTTAACTCTTGGGTGAAATGTTATTTTTTAGTACAATTCTAGAAATTCGTCAAATAATATGACCACGTGACGAGATGTTGACCTAATAGTAAGTGAACTAGTAACGATTATAGGCACTATGTCAAGACTCGTTACCACCAGGTCATTTATTATTATATCCTTCAAACAGAAACAGTAATGTTTACGCACTACATTTTTGAAGCAAAAATAGGCACTGCGCTGCTTCCTACTTACAATAAGCAAACACAACTGTGTTTCAGTTTAATTGTTTACCTGATTTGTGTTAGAAGAAATATATATTATCATTGATATTTCAGAATATTTAAAGATAATAAACGAGAGTAGAGAATATAATAGGATATATTGATTTCATGAAAAACTATAAACAAAGGTTAGTATCCATCAACGCTGCATAATTAATTACATATACACCCTTTGCCAAATGTACGATGAGCTGTGTCTGAGAATTTACACACACATTTATATATGAAATTTTTAAACGTGTAAAATACGTCGGTTCGTGTATGTGTGTGTTGCATTGTACCGTGCGGACCCCTGCAGTGCGGGTAGTCGGTGTATAGCTATTCGGAACTCAGGGTTGAACGGACTCTGTTTATATATGAGATGCTATTTAGATATTTAATTTTTTTTATTCTATGAGACGTGCATAGGGTTCACCTGATGATAAGTTATTATCCTGGTTTTATTGGAGATAGACCTCTGTTGCTGGAGACCGTCTAGGTAGGTACTAGCGCAGCTCCTCTTTCTATCGCCAAACACCGCCGGAACACTGTAAAGTGTACACATTATTGTGTTAGGGTTTGAAAGGTGTTTGAATTGAATGCTAGTGAACTAGGATGACGAGACTTAACAGTTTGTGTCATTGGGATATGCGCAATATGGTGCAGTGTATACCATCAAAAAAAGTAATACATTTGGCCAAAACAACACGGCGTTATATAAGATAATCACTAGACTAGATTACGCTCCTCTCTTTGAGACATACTTTAAGTATCATTACCCCAGTAATATCACTAGTTTAAGCCCTTCAAATCGAAACACAGTAATTTTAGAACACTGTTAATAATATTTGTAAAACAACTGTTTAACAAATATTATAATTTTTTTGGTCTCTTGTCTATTGTGGTCAACTGCTAAACACGAACTTCCTCAATTAGCAGACAATGCCTATTTTAAATAAATAATGCATTCAGACAATACTTACACAAAATTACTTTACTAATATAATGCAGATTTCTCTTACCTTATGTTTAACCTCATTCCTTAATAATTATTAAATATAACTCACTTTACAACAAATTATCATTACTATCTAATCCCTATTACATCATATTTTCATTCAAGTTTGTACTATCTTTCGGTAGGATTTGGTAAACATTTCTAACTTAAAGCAGTAATATAAATGTTACTAGAATCAACGATGGTAACTAGTCAAAATTAACTGGGATACTGATACGGGGTTAAGTCGACCAATAAACATTGAGATGTGTAAATTAAAATTATAGGAAATGTTGCCTAATTAAGAATAATATATTATTTATTTATTGCTTACTATACATAAATTATTTACTACTTATTACCTATTTTTCGCAAATAAATAAGATCTTAAACAAAAGAGGTCCTCATTTTGTTCATTACAGAGAAATGAAGTGTTATAGAAATAGTATTTTTCAATATATTTGAACACACAATTTTTTTTTTATATTAAGTGTACGTTATGAAAAAATTACAAGACAAATTAAGTTAGTCCTAATTATTAACAATATTATTTAGAAATTATAATGATTAAAATATTATGGTTCACCATATTTTACTACTTTGTTAACTATTATCATTTGTTTATATATGTATATTAGGGCTTTAAGTGATTTCTATTTAAAAATTAAAACATTCTTGTCTAAGTTTTCTAAATCTTTATTATATACATTTTTCAAACATATAAACTGTCACACCGTTGTAATGATTTATTAGAATACTAAATTAACAATTGTTAATATAAAATTGAGAATGTTAATAGTTTCTTTCTTAATACATTCAACAGATATAAGTCTAAATCAACATATATACAATGTCGATATATACTGCATCTTATTGTGTTTGTCGCAATGAATCAAATGATGTTAAATTTTTCCAGTAATTTTAACATATACAACACTCTTCAAATCTGAAATATAAATCTAATCGAACCTTCCTAGACAATCTCTTTATATTTTTTTGTAAAGATACCCTGGATTCTAAGAGAAGACAGGTTTATGGCAGGTTTGTACTCAACAAAATATCTCTGTGGTCATCAACGAGCATTGCGGGGTGCCCCGGAATGTCCACCAATAACCTATATATCTAAACGATACCTTACAAAAGACTTACCACCGTTATAAAAAGATTACGATAATAATAACTATTTAAAAAAAATTTTGTAATACAGTATCAACCCTGTGTAATACCGATCTCACCCCTAGAACGCACAGAGCCCCCCGCCGTGTTTGGCAAGCAAGCGGGCACAGCCGCAAACGTAAAGCATGCGTCACACATGCGCAATGTCGGTGGAAAAAAAAAATGACAAGCCATAATTTAAAAGAACCTGTTCCATGGGGTAGCTGTGTCATATAATTCATCTGCTGGACTATTACGTACAAAATTATTAAAACGGCAATCAATCAATTATCAACTCTATCTCTATAGCAATAAAGGATTAGTAAACGCTAAAACTATTGTTAATTGTAAGTTACTTTTAAGTTAATAATTCAGAGATTAAAAATCAAAGTGACAGTTTTTTTTTTTAAGGTGCTTCAGGTCTTTAAACCGGTTATAAGGAAGGATCGTTTCTCCAATCCATAAGATTCTAATAAAGAGAAGATAGGAGGTAGGAAGGAAATAAGATAAAAAAGGAAAAGTCTCTGGCTCAGCTATTTTTTTATTATTCGACCAAACGAACTACGCGATCACCTGATGGCAAGTGATAGCCTGGCCTAGCGGCGCTGGTTAGGATCATATACACAACACTACATAGTGCTGGCTACCTTGAGACATATGGTGTTAAGTCTCTTTACTCCAGTAATTTCACTAACTATCACATCCTTTAGATTGGAACACAGTAATGGTTGCACACTACTTCTTGGCGACTAAAATTAACGATATGTTAATGGCCTATCTTGAAAATTTCGAGCAACAGGAACCTGTCAAATTCTTAGATAAGTTGTCATAGGAAAAAAATTAAAACGTATTTAAAACATATATAACGATAGTGCTTGATTTTATTTCTACGTACAGGAAAATTATTTATTAGATCTTCTGTTTGACCATCGTTTCTGTACAAGTATCAATTTTAAATTATACATTAATAAAAGATAAAGAACAAATACTAATAATAAATATACATTGTAATAAGATATAACGCGAACTATGTTTGCTTGTAGATTCTAGATATGTTCTTTGAATTATTATCTATATGAATTTCTCATCCACAAATGATAGAAATATGACTTTAAACTTTAGTGCTTTCTCTATAAATCTTAAAGTGAGGTGAACTATTGTAGTAGTTAATATCCAGTTCAATTTGTTTTATCAATCGACGGTTTATAAATAGTGTTTAAAAGGCAAAAATATGACCACGAAGTGCTGAGCACCTGAAAAGAAAGTTATTGTTTTCTTAACTTAATAGAAGATTATGAATTTTTAGTCTATTACCTGATTGCATTATCGTAAAAGAGGCTGATTCGCCGACTTAAATAATCCGTAAAGATTGTAACGGAAAGGCTTTATAGATACTCTTTTAGGATAAAATGAAACAGAGAATAAGAGACGAGGAACCTAAAATAAAAGTATATACCTCTTCCGTTTAAGGCGGATATGAAAGGACAAAGTTAGGACTGTAAAAAGGTACAGTGTGAAAACAAATTGAAATTTCACTAAGAACCGTACTCATGACGTTTGTAACCAAAGCATGAAACTTGGGCACTGGGCGATTCCGGCACATTTTAATCTTATAAAGTAATAGAGACCCGGATAATAATACCACGAATGGGTCGACTTTCCAGCTAATCCTTTTTGATTCATTTCACTATTGCTGGTGATAAAACAAAATAAACATAAAGAAACTCACACTAGTAAAGGCCATAAGGTTAACGTCTGCGAAACCCAACGCCGTCAACTTGCACGGCTTCTGGGAGCTGGAAATAAATTGTGTTGACCTGATTTTAGAATTAGCGACGTGGTTTTTTTTAATTAATCAATATATAGAACAATCTTCTACCAGGTCGACAAACAACTTGCTAAAGACCAGAGGACGTCATTGAATGCAGGTAAGTTGTGATCGGTCACGCTGGATATCAATTATTAGGAAGGCCTTTATACAACTGTGGACATTAAAACTAAAACAATGATGAATAAAATATTGATACGCAGAACAAAAACTTTGTTTCCCTCAATAAAAGCTTTGTATAAATTGTGGAGGATGAAACTTTGCATAGTTAATATTTATCACTCACCGAGTGAGGAGAATGAGTAAACTCTTTCCTATAGCCGGTTCGGCGGAGTACCAGCGGCTGTTGTACACCGCTTTGCTTATATCAGTGCTCTAGCAGGCAAAGAAAAATAAACTCTAGTATTAAGTATTAAAACATATTTTACTATTTCATTTATGTAAACTGTTTTCCCTGTACCTGTTCTCTTGGTAACAAAAATTATTGTTCTCGTTTCTAGTTTGCCCGTAGGTAATGCCGCTAAACTGCGTATGAATGGTAACAGTAATGAAAACCAACACGTAGTAAATTATAATAGAGTTATCTACTATGATGAAATAAATGGTGAAGTATGCACCATGCTCTAGTTTTCCTTTGCAAGTATAGATATCAGAACATAGCAATATTCCAAATGCCAGCAAAACTGCCTCATGAGAGTATAAAATTTCTATTACATTCCAAAGTAGACCATTTTTCTACTTTCGGAAAATAATCTGCCTGTTAGCAGGTTAAGCAGGTTAATTCTACTACACCACGGAATACCAGACCAGATAGGAAAACTGCATAAAAGTTCCATTACTCAACAAAAGTGAATATGTATATTCAACACCGATAACAAACTAATGACTCTTATTCATTCTTTGTTTTACTATTCCGGTGACATTGTGATAAGATTAAAAATGTTACCGTCACTTTTTTTTTTTTTTTTTGGGGTGTTTTGGATGCTTTCGGCCACTATTGTGGCCGGGAAAGGTTCAACGGACCCTGCC
>DWLS01004998.1:0-13229 GCA_018246255.1 Pachliopta kotzebuea | reverse complement strand
AAACTACTCAAAATAAAATTTTGTATCTGTTATGTAAAATATACGTAACATTAAATAAACTATAAATAAAATAACATGAGCAATAAGTCAATATTTTTAGTGAGAAGAATGAACCTGATGCTTTAATAATAAATTATCAACATTTGGCGTCAACTTTATTGTTTTGATATTATAAGATAGTATGACGTAAGTAAATAGATACTATCAGTGTATGTGTTGATATTCACTATCGTGGACCCCTATTTACATTTCATGGATCCCCAAATTTATTTTCGCTGACTTAGACCCCTTGCAGGTTGTCATAGACCCCCAGGGGTTGATATAGACCACTTTGGGAACCACTGTTCTAGATTAAACTTAAATTTAAATTGAATGACGATAATGCTTCGAATGGTGAAGCATGTTGAATATAGCAAAACGCAACTTATAACTAAGACAATATATAAAGAAACATCGACTACAATAAATCCAGTCTTGTTTGCTGGACAAATATTTAGTTTCCAATAACTAGTTAACTTATATTAATTCCATAACTTAAAAAATCTGATATTTCAGGTTATCCCACAAGGCTCTACAAGGCGCTATCATGATTACTTTCTACCGCGACGAGCCCAGATTTTCCCAACCACATCAACTCCTCACACTGCTCATGGATATGGATAGCCTCATCACTAAGTGGCGCTGTAAGTATTAACTTTTTTATCAATATTTACGTACAAATTTAATAGAATAATTCGTCATATTTATTTTATTAACTTTTCTCTGCGCTGCTGTCACACTGAATATTTATTTTAGATAACCACGTCATAATGGTGCAACGCATGATAGGCTCCCAGCAACTTGGCACTGGCGGCTCATCAGGTTATCAATACCTCAGATCAACACTTAGGTAAAGTTGTACACTTCGAGAATAATTGTTTTCATCATCATCATCATCATCATCATCTCAGCCTATTGCAGTCCACTGCTGAACACAAATAATAATTGTTTTACAAATGTCCACATAATTGTTTTACAAACATGCAATTATCCACACGATGTTTCTCATACTTAAACATGAAGTTCGATCAATTTCGAGGCGTCCTTGTCTCAGCGAAACTATCATCATTTAATTCTGAGCTTTACAAATATTGCAATTATAAATTGTGAGGATACCCAAAGTGAAAAAACTTTCATGTAATTATAATTGTCATATTCTTGTTTATCAGTAGTTTTGAGCACCATACTCGTAGTTTGACGTCGATACATTGTCAAATTAAACATGTATACATCTAAACGGATTCCCTCAAATATTTAAAAATTACCTGAAATAGATAAATGAATCTTAATATATTTTGAATGTTTCAGCGACCGCTATAAAGTATTCTTGGATTTGTTTAATCTGTCGACATTCCTGCTGCCGCGTTCGCTCATCCCTCCACTAGACAACGGCATGAAGCGTAGCCTGACCCTCACTTGGGGTGACAATGTGAAGGAAAACGGACAAAATGGTTTCGGGGCCTCTCTATAGCAAAATCCTAAACCATGCTTAGAAATGACGTATTAATGTTTTGGCGGGAACCGGCAATGGCAGCTGTCAAAATCAACATAAAAATTAAATTTCATGTCATGTATTTCCCTTTTACTATATAGTTTTTGGTCACTAGATTTGATTTGAATATTTTTTATTGCAGTTCCTTAATATAAAGCAATTCTCAGATTTTTTTTATAATCGAAGAAGCATTTATAACTATAAAAGAAAGAACTTTATACATTATAATTTCTTTTCTATTTTTAATTAGAAAGTATTTTTAATCATACATATAAATTTTGTTATTTTAAAGATTCTGAAGTTAAGCACAAATTATTATAATTAATTGAATTTGCATGCTCTACACAATTACATATAAACAAAGCAACAACAAAGTTAACATCAACGTAAAAGGTTGCTAGGTAATCAAATATTAGTTAATAGCAATGATTAAATAATCCTATGAAATTTATACAAAAAACGTATTTTATTATCTACAGTTTTAGGAACAACAGATAATCAATTGATTAATTGCTCCAGTTCTTTTATTTGTGACACTGAATAATTACTTTTATTTTTAATTTGTAATAGTTCTTTAATTTAGTAATAAATGAAATTAAAACTTTCCCGATGTTTAATTTCCTTTCTAAAGACTCAGTTTAAACAAAATAAGGTGAAATATTCTTTGCCTTCTCTTAATAACTATTTTACAGACAAATGAAAACCATATCACTTATGATTTATTACAAATGTCCTTCAACGCTGAATTCCAATTTTTTCTCCTGAAGACTTAAGGATTAAACAAAATACCAATTAGATCTATATATATCTTTATATTAATTTGTTAAAAATATTATTCATAAGCTCAGTGAAGGTACAAACACAAAATCAACGGTTTATTTTTTACATCTAATAGTCAATAACACCTGTACAATTACCATTAACTTATTATTTATTATTATTCTACGAGGTCAAGTCTCGTTACTCCAGTAATTGCACTAGCCTACAGCACCCTTCGAAAGGGAACACAGTAATGTTTGCACCTTACTATTTGGTGGTAGAAATATGAGCTGCAGTGATAACTCCCTAGACGGTTTTCGGTAACGGATATTTACCACCAGTAAGTAGTGAAGTGTAAGGTGTAATATACAAAACAACAAATCAAGAACGTCTCATTACTCCGATAAATTCTTTTCCTCGGCAATCTCCATCAAGGAATATCTTCTATCAGTATTTATGAGAATTTAAAAGTGATACAAATTATACAACTGTTCAAATACATGGAAAAAAGAAAGTTCATTCAACTTTATAATTAACACAAGAACATAATTACATGATTAAAAAACATAGTATAGTTTGTGTAAAAAGAATAATTATTTATGTAGAAGATATGCATAGAATAAGTCATATAGTTACTAACTTGTACAAATATAAATATACTTATCATGGAGTTACAAAAAAAAAAATTACATCAAAATTTTCACAAAAAGCGGTCTTATCGCTAAACAGCGATCTTTGCCAGAAAACGTTTGGGTAGAAATTTAGCTAAGTAAACCAGAAATCAGTGATCCTCGAAAGGACGAACAACAATTGTAAACAATAGATAAAGATAAAAAAACGTTATGTATAATTTGACAAATAAAATTACATAAGATACTTGATAAAGATTGACTTTTGTATACACTTATATAATTCGGAGCGATATCTCGTTGTTTCGACCTTAAATAACTAGGGACACCAATTTATTTTAAACTAGCAGTAGGTCCTTGTTTTCTTGTTGATATATATAAGAAAGTTGCTGTAGCTACTATAATCACCGGGGTTATGATACTTCTTAACAACTAATATCTCAAAATGACAGGCACAATGTAGAGTAAAAATTATAATTCTGTATTGTTAAGCAAGCTTATAACTTGCAACAAGTAAAATGCTCGTTCCATTGCTTTCTTCTGTTTTCTTCATTGGTGTTATCTATGTTCGATGAAATCCTCATCAATCAGCGTCAACCCTACATAGTTCTAGTTCGCACCCTCACATATTTCGATCACGTGAGTAGAGAGCAAGTAATAGTGCAAGGAAAGACAGGCGTTAGAGCACAAGGTAGTATACCCATGAGATGAATCGACCAGATTAGTGGCAGTAGACGACATTTTGCACGAATGTGCGAAAAAGGCAGCAATAAGAGAAAGGTGGAGGCGCCTAGTGGAATAAGTCACTGTAACTACTTGATAACTAGGACTAATTTGTCTATCAATCTATATCTAATCTAATCAGCGATTACGAAGAAGAATTTGTGTTTTAATTTATTTCTTAATAATACTTTTTTAACTGTTAAACAAAATTTTAATATTCTCCGCAGAAATAAAATTATTTATGTCCATCAAAAACTTTATTGTGTTGTCAATGCAATGTTTAAGTAAATTATGGTAAAATTGGAGGAATTGTAGATACGCAACAATTTGTGATCAGATCATTACACAACACAGAAGTAAGTTAACATCAATATTTTATAAACATTTAAGTCTTTACTTAGACCTTTTTAAATTAAACGAAATATTGCTATTTAAAATAGTAATCAGAGAAAGAAAGATTGAGGTAGTAAATACGAAAAAACACACGATTAATACGAAAATTTCTAGTCGCTTTTATTATCATACTAAAAAATTTTTAGGTTATGTTCTGAAAGCTTGGAGTAGATAATATGAAAACTTATTTCTTCTAGAACTTCATAATGGTGTACCTTATCGAAAAAGATTTTGGCGAGTTGAAAGGGGAGCCGGTTAAGAAGTACACGTGGAATACTAAAAGCGGTTTCAGCGTTTCGGTCATCTCTTATGGAGCAATCGTGCAGTCTGTTCTGGTATTTTATAGTTTATTTTTTACAACATAGTAATGAGATCAATTTGATGGTCACTTGCCTTGTTGAGTTTTGTTAGTGATTGAGTTTTTTAGATACCATTTGGCACGCATCTAAACTCAGCTTCGCCGTCCACGGCTTCATTATAATTAACACCATGTTGAAGAGAGGTTATTGGTATATAAAAAATACGGCTGTTCATAACAATGCCCTATATTCAAACCGCTGAATCTTTACAGGTACCAGATAAAAATGGTAAATTGAGCGATGTGGTCTTCGGCTTCGACGATCTGCAAGGATACGTTGAGAGGAATAACTACAATTTCGGAACTACAGTCGGAAGGTGCGCGAACAGGATCAGAGGTGCTAGCTTCCAAATCGACGGGGTCACCTACCAGCTCGCTAAGAACGACCGAGTTAACCCACAAAACCATTTGCATGGCGGCATCATGGGATTTGCCAAGGTATTACTTAGAAAATTATACATTAGAGAAGATAACAGCAAATGCTATAAATTATTTGATGATGGCAATATTTTATGTAAACATGTTTATATGTTTAGATAAAATATTGCCATTATCTATGATATGTATTTATTACATTAAACATTTTTATGTTATCACCTCAGTGTCGCTTTATCAATTAAATGTTTTTACTTGTTACCAGTAAATAACTGGCTACCGTACTTTTTAAATGTACCAATAAGTAAACTTGCAGGTTAATTGGAAAACAACAGTGAATGGTACAAAAGTGATATGCAGCTACCACTCTAAAGACGGAGAGGAGGGTTATCCTGGCGACTTGGTCACCAACGTGGTCTATGACGTCACAGACGACGGAGCCATCAACATCGAGTACACCGCCGTCACAACGAAGAAAACAGTCGTCAATCTCCTAAACCATTCCTACTTCAATTTGGCGGGCCACGAAACCGGCGTCGAAGAGCTATATAACCATATCTTGACAATTAACTCTGATAAGTAAGTCTACTGAGGTCTCTTTTTAAGCAACGAGACCAAGAGGATTTTCACCAATTTAATGGTGGTAATTTTCTATCACAGAAGGCTATCTAGATATATTGAATAGCTAATGTTCCTGTTTTCAAGTAATAGTGTCTTTTTCGATGATAACTACAATAGTTTGGCTAAATTACTAGTTTGGATGATAAAAGAAATCTTTTCAGTTGGTGCAGAGATTTTTATTTCCGTCATGGAGATTATTTTTAGATTTTTATTTTCCTGAAAAAATTTAAGCAAATTTTATACTAATATCCTTTTCAGGATTACCGAAGCCGATGCTGACCAGCTCCCGACCGGTCGGTACATTGACGTGGCGGACACAATATACGATTTCCGCACTTCTGCTCGCCTCGGCGACGTCATGCCCAAAGATGAGACATTGATCGCCAGCAATTACTGCATTAACGCTTACAGTGACAATGTAAATATACTTAAATTCATATGATGAAGAGTATTCCTGCCGATCAGGATCATTACTAGAATACTCTTAGCTTTAAAGTCTTTTAAAATAGCATAATGAATTTTTTGGTTGCCTCCATGACAAAAGAAGTTGTTTATTCGATTTCTGGATTATATCTTCAGTTTTTTTGTTTCTAGTAAGGTTTATAAATAGTAAAGGATTGGAAAAGCCCGCTGTCTGCTACTACTGATCTTTGGGAATGGACAATGTCCAGCAGCAATCAGCTGATCACGATGTAGTAAATAAAGACATTGACTGTTAACTACCAATAATTAAGATGTAACCGAACGCAAACAAGATTTTTATTAAATAATAACTTTTCACAGGAGTTGACTTTCGCGGCTAGACTTAAACATCCTCAATCAGGACGTTCCTTGGAAGTTCTGAGCAATCAGCCCGGACTGCAGGTGTACACAGCCACCGCCCTCCCCGGTCCAGATAAACCCGGCTACGTGGGCAAGTCCGGCGTCGAATACCGGAAGTACGGCGCGATATGCCTCGAGACTCAAAACTACCCTGATGCTGTAAACCACCCCAAATTCCCGAGCCCGATATTAATACCAGGCGATATTTACAAACATCGGCTTACATACAAATTCAACGTAGCAAAGTAAACTTACCTAATAATATTACATAGATTTTGTAATAAAAATTATAATCAAAATTCTGTATTTCTTATTCTCTCTATCGTCATAATTCATTGGCTATTAGATAAAAAAATTATATCCTTAATTTTTCTACAAGAACTGTTGTAAAGTCATCATTTCTGGTAGTAAGTCTCTTGCCGGAGACTGTACGTCCGACATCACCAAGTTGCGAGATATGTTTTCAATCTCGTTGCCCCAGTAATTTCAATAGCATACAGCTCCCATCAAACCTAAACATAATGTTCGCACAGTACTGTTTGTCGGCTGCAACAGGAGCTGTGTTAGACGCCTCCAGAAAAAATTTCCTCTGTTATCATTAAGTGCATATTATGCTCAGCAAAGCAAAACGGGGCGAGTACAGCAAAACGAGGACCTGTATTTTGTTCAGCAGTGGAATCTAACAAACTTAAATAAAGATGTTGTGCTCCTCGTTCTTAATAAGATCAGCAGATTATGAGATGATAAAAATAAAACTCGATTAAATCAATACAAATATATGTAAAGAAAGACAAACTGCATCGTATAATCAAGCACTGATCACATGTGGTTCATTGTAATGCTTATCAGCACCGAAACTAAATATGACACGGTGTTTGTAAATCTCTCCGGGTGTCAGTATTGGGTTCGGAAAATTTGGATGATGGATAGCGTCCGGATAGTTCTGCGTCTCCAGACAGAAGGCCCCGTGGCGTCGATATCCCACTCCCGATTTCCCCACCAAAGCCGGCTCGTTCGGAGAGGGGAGGAAATTGGACGTATACAGCTGGACTCCCGGCTGATCGCTGTGGACTTCCATGTATCGGCCCGATTGTGGGTGGGTAACCCGTGAAACGAAGTTCAGGTCCTATAATATGAAATTAGTGGATATCAATGGATATTATTGCTGCTCACAATATTTTACAGCAGCGGTTTAAAACGACTTATAAATTCATCATCAGTCGATTGCCGTCCACCGGTGGATAAATAACGAAGAGATTTGGGCCATATACCACTACGTTGGCCCAATGAGGGTTGGAAGGGAACCGGAACTTCGTTTGTTGATTAGCAAGGAGCACCACGAGCAGGTGCACCCCGTGAGTTGTTGTATTGTTGGACCCTTTACATACCTGAATTATTTGCAACAAAATTGGTATTGTCTGTGATTTCATTTTTGTCTATGGTTGATTTCTTTTGTCTATAAACAGCGAATGGTAAAAGCTGCAGTGATCGTTAAAATCAAAAGCAATGTAATAATATTCATCATCCTAAACGTATCATATTGTCCCCTTACACTTTCAAATTAACAATATTAAATACTAAATTTTCAGGTCTATTTCGTAAAAAGATATTGAGCTGTAGAGGGCCGCCTTTGGCAGGTTCAAATTGTATCGAAACAAAAAGTACTCAAACCAATTATACCATGTTTTATATATTTGTTTTTATAACTCACCTTGTTCCCGTAATTGTTGATGCAGAAATTATCGTCGAACAAATTTTGACCTTGCCCCATAGCGTCCCCGAGACGAGTGGGCGTGCGGAGGTCGAACGGAGTTCCTCCTACTCTCACAAAGCCTCCTGTTGGTATCGACTGAGGCGTGGTCTCTGTGATCCTGAACACACACAAAGATTAACAATCCTTATATAAACGACAATTTCCGTCCGTCCGCCTGTCCGTCAACAATTTTCAATCTGGAGAACTACAAGGGGTAGGCGCTGGTGCTGAAATTTGTCATACAGACAGATCTCGCTTAGATAAGATCAGAGCCGTTGGAATTTTGCTGGTATGTGGTCGGGTTCCAGAGTTGTGAGTGACCAAAGTTTCAGAATTTTGTATTCACTTGTTAAACTTAATTTAACAAAAACAACACAGCACACGACAGGGGCACATGATAACTTTTTTTTAAATATATTACTTTTAAACCTTTAGTGAATATTACTAAGAACTTGGTTACTAAATTAACTGTGGTAACGAGACTTAATACTTTATGTCACAAGGCGATGAGCGCAATGTGGTGCTGTTTTTTTTCTTTTCGAGTGATGTTTTTACCATCGGCTACTATTATGGCCGTGAGGGCTTCATCAATTCTAAGACTCACAAATCCGGTATCCGCAAGCTGAATATTAATAGGAAAGATATAAGAGAGAGGAGAAAGCCGATTAGGGGAGGATCGAAGAGATGGACAGAAATATAAGTGGGAAGCGAAAGGGAAGAGATAATACAATAGATATTTATACACTGTAACTTAAACTAATTCCGGACTCAAAGTACGAATAACGACTAGATGTGGTGCTGTGTATATCATCTTAGCTAGCACCACCTTGTTATCTGTAAGCGTATTACTTACCATCTGGTGAAAACTTTGATTGTCTCGTTGATTAAAGAGAATTAAAAAACAAAAGTAAAAGAAAACATACTTATCCGCATTAATCGATATGATGTGATTGTATACTTCTTCAGCACCTGTCTGATGACCAGCGAGGTTGAAGTAGGAATGATTAGTGAGATTGACGACCGTCTTCTTCGTAGTCGTGGCGGTAAACTCCAAGTGCACAGCGCCTTCTTCCGTAACATCGTACACCACATTCGTCAACAAGTCACCAGGATAACCTTCTTCGCCATCCTTTGATAAGTAGCTGAATATAACCTTAGTGCCGTCTACCACCGATTGCCAATTAACCTAAAACAGTTTGTGAGTGAGATAGAGATACGTTTTGCTCGTCTCTTGAAGTTAAATAAGCCGGAAAGAAGATGCATGCGTCGTTTAATAATGATTAGAATGTACCGGAATGGCCTATGGGCTTATTTAAATGTTTGGGACACAAAGGTAATGTGAGTTCAATTCTCAGTAATATCCCTTCATATCTTCTTAACCGGAATAGTTATAGATTTATTATGTCGAATTTTTCGTCTCCTTATCCTGTACTTCATTTTATCCTAAAAAGTATCCATGTAGTTGTTCCGGTTTGAAGGTTATAGGCGTTTCAGAGTATTTAAGTCAAGTCATCAGTCTCATTTACGCTGATGCAATCAGATAATGTAGATTAGAAACTACTAACCTTATCAAAACCGATTAGTCCTCCGTGCAAATGATCGTGATCGGAAACATTCTTCGCCAATTGATATTCAGCGCCGTCAATCTGGAAGTTGGCACCACGTATTCTGTTCGCGCATCTCCCCACTGTTGCGCCGAGGTACGGAGTGTTCCTCTGTATGTAACCCTCAAGATCATCAAAGCCGAGAACCACATCAGTTAATTCACCCACTTTATCTGGAACCTAGAACAAACAAGATTTTATAAACTGTTCAAGAACGCGTCGAATCGAATCATTACTATTAAGTCAAAAGTATGTTGTATATTTAAAAAGCAAAGAGAAAGAAGAGATTGTTATCAGTACTCTTTTTTAAGTTCTCTTTTATTACTTATTATATATATAGTTTGTTGCTTCACATACCATAATTGATTGAATAATAGCGCCATATGAAATTACTGAGACTTTGACACCGTTTTTAGTTTGCCAAGTGTATTTCTTCACAGCCTCACCCTTGAACGTTCCAAAATCTTGCTCCAGAAGATGGACCATTGTTTACGTCTATAATTAAACATTACCGTCTCATTGAACAAATACATTTAAAGGTTTAAGTGTTTTATATACACTAGAGTTTAGTACTAAATACAGGACTCTTCACTTCCATCAATAGATAAGATATACGTACATAAAAAATCTGCAATAAGTAAATGTTTTTTTAACAAATTCATGTTATTCTTACGGTTAAACTAAATTTCCATTGAACAGATTATATCTTAAATATTTAACTAAAAGTAGAACATAATGGATTAAAAAAATTAAGTAGATTCAAACCTCTCAGTTTACTTTATTGTAGACTTTAATTTACTCTTTTAAATTATTTTTTTATTACTGGAATCGTGAAGTCTACTTTACTTACACCCAGTTTTATAAGCTAACCTGGGGCAGTAAGTTAAAAGAAAAAGAAATAACTGAAATGAAATATGTCTTATTTATTTGGGATACGAATACTTAAACAAACATAAATTTTTGTTACAATTTGTAAAATTTTGTATAGTTATAAAGAAGTAGATAATTACTAAATATTTTATCAAACAGTACAAACAAATTTTCTAAAAATGAAAGTACTATTTTTGTATGATAATTATAACCCAATATTAGCTTTATAAACTAACAAATAGGTATGTACATTTTCATCTCTAATTATCACCACGGCTACTTGAAATTATATAATTTCTTCATGAAATATTGTCGCAAACGTATCAAGTACCTTATTACAATTATCTTAACAATAACGTAGGTAATTAACAATTGAAATGTAAACAATATAAATAAACTCACAGACGTGTAACCTCCACAATAGTATATCAAGTACTGATATTTTATCATATATCCAAACTATTTATAAATGAGCGAAGTTAGTAATTTGTCATTTGTTGCTGTGTTCACACCGCAATCCTAAGTAATAATGAATATGCTATTTTTTATTTGTTTGCTACATTCTTAATACTAGAGTTGAATTAATATGAATTTTATTATAAAGATGGATAAGGGAGACAGTTATAAGCTACTCTTTCCAAGTACAATTGATAGAGCTCGTTTACACTTATCAGTAAATTCCAGATTGACTTTAAACTATATATTTAATTTTTATAACAAATTATTGATATTTTAACAAACTACTAAATGAGGCTACTATAGTTTATGTGTAAAAATTTCTTTACAACATCTATTTTAAACCGATTACATTCCTATTTGTTCCTAATCTCACTTTTATAACATTTGATTATTTTGTTTAATAAAAATAAAAGATATGAGAAATACATCACAAGCTATATTACTTTCTAATAATGAAAAGCTTCGGAATACAATAGTGTTTCTTGGAAAGTATTTATGTGGAGATATTCAAAAAGGCATTATAACCAGTAAAACGAAACAAAAAAATATTAGTTTTTATGCTTGTTTCTGTATCAGTATTGCTTGCCAAAATCAAAATTAAAGGAAACGACGCCGCAAGCGAAAGATTGTATTAAATACATTTTCATAAAAAGAGATACTAACGTCATGTTTTACAATCTACTCGTTATCTTTAACAACTCAAAAACGTTTTATTATTAAACCTGCTTGCTTTAAAGATTTACAGTTCTGGATAAATTGTATAAACATGCTTTTCTAACAAATTATTTATTTGGTTGAAAGAATATATGTCCTGTTTCTCCCAACTGCCCAGTAGTCCTGGGTTAATAAGAATAGGACCAAGGAAAGCCTTACCGACCAAAAGCAGAAGGCGACTAAAAGGGTTTTCGGGTTGCCGGTCTTTGAAGACGAGGGCCCTCTTGCTCTTTTAGCAAAGCGGGGCTACTAAGAAAGGTTAAAGGCCTTACCAGGGATGCATTCAGGCTTAGTACAGAGAGGTACCAATGAGTTCCGGAGATCGCGGACACCGCATTAAATTTGAGGATGACCATCAAGTAGGTTTTAGAAGATGCAAACCTTTTTTTTGTGGGAGGGAAATGCTTACGCACTGCCCTCTCGCCACGGGGGTGGCGGAAGAGACTGTGTGGGACTCTCTCCTAGTAAAAACCCCCGTGAGCCATCCTCCGCATTGTTGGGGCAAGATCGCTTTCGCATTCACTATCTTGCCCCAGCAGTAAAGAGATACCCGGGTTTGAACCGGGGAAAGAAGATGCAATCTCGCATAACCCTGTTTTACTCTCGAAACCCTAATATCGTTTGAAGATTTGCCCAACGAACAAAAAGAAAGAAGCTCGCAAATTCAAACATTACTATGTTATAGTTTGAAGGCAGTTGTAGCTTGTGAAATTACTAAAGTAACACAGCTTAGCAAATTGCAATATCCATTACATATCACATTCTAAATAGTGATATATAGTAAAGGGCACGCCTATCGCGTCCTGATTGTCTCGACGTTTAGTCGAATAAAATGGAAGTGCCGTGTTAAAATCGTGCGAAAAAATGAACCGCAACTCATTATATTTTGTTTACTTCACCACATATTGATGACCTTATGCCATTTGTGGCGGCAGCGATCATTTCGATATATACTATTCAACGTACACATGATATATGAAAATCTATATATCAAAACATTTAAAATTATCTGCTTTTTTTTATTCGACATGTTAATACTATTAGTAAGGTGTTCACCTGATGGTTAGTGATACAAACACTTGCCCATAACGTGATGCTGGTAAAGATGGTATATACCATACCACATCTCGTCGTTTTGAGACATCAAAGTCTCGTTACCTCAGTAATTTCACAAGCACACAGCACTTTAAACCAGAACACAGTAATATTTGCCATTGTAAATAAATGATAGCTCAGAATTAAAGATGTAAAAATAAGATATGTGAAAATGCAAATGTAAAACTATAAGAGCAAAGGTGAATGCACAAGCAAATAAGAATGTATATAAACAAAAAATATAAGAAATAAGATAAAAATTGAGATAAATAATTGTAAAGATGAGGCGGTTTTTGGTATGAGAGGCGATGCGTGGAAGAGAAGAAAAGAATGGAAGAAAGATAATGCAAAGTGAAAGGCAATTCTACCTTGGGAAAGTTGAAAATAAAAATAAAGAAGGAAATGAATAAAGTAACCCACAGACCCTTACCCAAAACACGAAGGGGAACGAGTAAAAAAAAAAAATTTGCACTACTATTTGGTAGTAAAAATAGTATCTGCGAATGTACTAACTTATACAGTC
>DWLS01004997.1:0-13230 GCA_018246255.1 Pachliopta kotzebuea | reverse complement strand
CACAAGGACTGAAATGAATATTCCGTTTCTTCAATCGATTATATTTAAACACATAAATCCATAATTTTACCTAGATATCTCTTCTCCCTAAATTTTTAGTTTAAATAGTAATGTAGATGCTGTATTCGTATAATAATAATCGCTGACAAAAAAATCAATGCAAATATGAAAACAATGAAAATATGAAAACTATCTTCATGAGTGGTCAGACCATACAATTCAGCAGTAAGCATCTTCTTATAATGTAATACATATACAATAGATCTTACAATAATGTAATATAGTTATAATCTTTATTATGACATTCCCTTTTTCCTCTGTATCAATACAGATTAAAAATATTGATGTAATTGTTAAAACGTGTAATTAAAATTGTACACAATGTTATCAAAACAATGGATTCTTAACTTTGAATCGCACTGGTTAATTTTATTGCATCTCAAATCATGCGTCCTCGCATTCGACCGGTTCTTTCCCTGAACTCAAATGTCATTGAAACGATGCAGACATAATGATATATAGTCGATTACAAGAAGCATGTGGCCGATGGGTGATCATGTCTATTATCTATCAATGAATATATTCTAGACGTCTTAAATGAATGTTATACGTAAAAAAAATAAAGTTGACAGAAAAACTATTGATATCCAAATTTTAAACATTCATCTTTGAAACAATGTAAATATAGAAACAATGTAAATATGGAAACTATCTTCGCCAAAAGACTAATTCATTTATTTGTTGTATAGATGTCACAATTCTTTCAACTGGCGCCCTTTTCCGCTCTTCCGTCCTTTTCCCACAACCTTCTCATTCTAACATCAATTTCGTTTAGAAACAACACGTTATTGTTATTGTTTTTAAATGAAATCCTAAATTTGTTAACTGATACAAAAAATGTAGTGTAATAAGTTTAAAGCGAGAATAATGTATATTTGTTTTTGAATTAATAAAGTATTTGTTTTAACTTAAAACGATCAATTGTACTCCATATTTGCGTCAATATATAGTATTTCATTCTCATGTAATAGCTCCGTCATTTATAGCACGTCAATAGACTATTAAAGAGTAAACATTATCAGTAAGCAACATCAACATCAAATACACGTCATAAAGCGAGTTAGCTTATTATTCAGTGTCGGTCACGACAATGTGAGATTTAATAAACGGAGCGTATATGTGATTATTACTGATTACTTGTAACAGTATGCACTCCGCTTATTCAATTAGAAACCACAACTACATGAGAGCAATTGAATTTGTAAAACTGGATTTTACTATTTGCTTACTGTTAACTTTCACATATCAAGTACAGTGTAGAGACAAACCAATACGATTTCATCATCATCCTCCAATAAATGCCCACTGCTAGAAATAACTCTTCAAACATCCACTCCTATTGGTTCTGTGTTGTCTGAATCTAGCGGTTTCCCATACCTTCACCATATTATGGGTCCACAATGTGTGACTACCAGCTCTGCGTCAACCGATACGCGGCTGTCACTTAAGGATCTTACTTCTTCATCGTCTATCAGTCTCCCGAACAATGTACCCTGCCCATTGCCACTTAAGTCTAGCAATTCTTAGAGCTGTGTCAATGAATTTAGTACTTCTACGGATCTTCTCAATACGGTTTGCAAAATTGCACCATATCTTCAAACTTTAAACAGACGATAAATCTCTATTTGCTATTACACCACTATTACGGTCCAAAATGTAATGATTTGCAAGACCGACTCTAAGTTATGCAGCATTGTACAAAAAGTCATACATGCTGTTTAAATTATTTAATTAGCGTCTTATTGTTACGGGTTCGCGTTGTGCAAGGGAAGGGCTCGCCTAATCGGTTTGTCTTATTAAAAGTTTTTCTATGCTCATTTATAATGTAAAATTATTTCATACTGCTTCTAGTTCAATAAAGTATTAGTTAAGAATATAACATCATTATGATCCGCAGGTAAAACCTTCAACTCGATTAGAAATAAGCATCTCAACAGATGAACATCCACTACTGGACATAGGTCTTATGTAATGTATTGCACAAAATACGATCTTATGCTGTTTGTATCTTATCTAATTTTTAATTAAGGATTATTAAAGTTAGTGTATTAAAAATTATTTATTTTCATATGATCATCGTTCCTTTGTTCCGGAATTTTCACCTAAATATAGCAGGTGAAGTAGACAACTTTCCGACGTCTACAAATTCAAATAGTTTATAAGTATTATAATGCACCGTTACATTTTCATTTTTTAATAGTGCAGTGAATATCATTCGAACTAAAGTAAATATCCCACTCGACTCGCATCGATGATAAAAAAATGTAATAATAAACAAACGTAAAATTATCAACAAATTTCATAATGCCGTTTTAAGTGCTATTATTTTTTTTAATGAAATTCTTTAAAACTCGTTTTAAAGGCGCGTATTCAATATTTCAAGTCAGCTTACGGACATTCCAGCACTTGATATTCTATTAAAATTTACCAATCTGACATAAACAATAGTTTTTGGTGATTTAACAATGAGTACAACAAAACTTAATACCCTTTAGTAAGAGCACTAAACTACTTTCTTTACCTGTTATATAAATAAGTGTTACATTTACTTGTCTTGCAGTATTAAAAATTACGATGTAGCGTTCATGAAATATAACTTAAAATGAATTCCTGAACTGCCCTCTATTCAATTTTAACTTTAAAAATTAATTGACACAATTTTTGTGACAATTATAGACATTATTTAATGAAGTGCCGAAACAGACGTAAACATAAAATCGTATATGTGCCTTGTGTGATCACTAGTTAGAATTAGCACAATAATTTCACTAGTAACATCTTCAAAACCTAGGCAGTAATATTTGAACACTATAATTTGGCGGCAGAAAACGCCGCAGTGGTACTACATACCTCCTTTATAATTTTTCACCATACCAATTGTTCCACCGGTGTAAATCGCCAGCACTCTCCTCTCGTGGGCGTTCAAACTATGAACAGAGCTCATGTTACTCAGCTCGATGAAACTCCGCGACTTTTTGAACTTCGCTGTCACTTTGGCGTTTCCACTCTCGTCGCCCGTGCCGTTTATAAATTCCTCACCATTATTTAAACTAATAATTAAACTGTTGGCCATACTATCCAGGATACCGTTCGACGACATTTTGCGTGTAAACAGAAAACTAAAGTGTAAAATTTCTTTACATTAATGAAAATAATTTATTTAATGTACAGAGCCGATGCGCACGCGCACCCGTACGAGCGACATCGAGCCGCAAACTGAACTGAAGCATTGAATAAAAGATAGTACTCATAGTAAGATTAAGAAATCCGTCTGTAGGTCTGCGTATGATGAAGAGGGGACATTTTTGAACATATATATTTTTATAAACACAAATAGCTGTATATATTTTGCATATGAATTTTCTGTCAGTCATCTTATAGATAAATCAATATTCTATTAATTTTGGTATCCACATTTCGATAATGACTTTAGGTATCCACCCCCTGGAGAGAATTTATTTATCTTTCTCTATATTTAACGAATGCTGCATATCCGGGGACTTCAATGTACGCGTACTAAAATTAAATTATTTATCCAAATTTTGTTATGCTAATTAATGAAAAATACATTTGTCTTTTAATAAAACGTGCTGATAAAAGTAATTTTAATTACATTTATACGTTATTAACTATGACTACTACGAGCACAAAATTTTCTCTTATATAATAATAAGGTGAGACAAAGAGATCCTTCATGCGGTGATACGCGTACTAATAATACGAAACAGGATATGAATGCTGCATACACGATATATGATGTATCTTTATTTCAATAATGTTACTAATTAAAACTCACTTTTAACCTAACCCAGTAACGTATAAACATTTCTGGTTATCACCAGAAATATGCACTGCGGACTTAAAAGTTCTCTGTGATTAGATATTTTTTAATTATGAGCAATTCCATGGAAATATGCAATTATTAGATATATTTGAATATAATTCTTTAGTCAGGCAGAGTTCAAGATGAAAAGATAGACTTCAAATTATTTTTAAATAGTTGAACGTGGTGTTAAGCACTTGTGACCCCATAACGTAAATTGTATTCTTTATCCCATAATGCCAATGAAAAGATTTTACTCTCTCAAAAAACATAAATACGCTTTAATGAATCACCGATAACTTTTAAGATGTTTTTTGTCATTTGTTACGGCGTCCGAATTGTTAATTAAAATTAAGAAGAAATGGCGTCTAACCATTTCATATAATGGTCTCGTATATCAGCAAGTTAGTAACAAATTAATATGATTATGTAGCGACGTTACTTCCTCGCTTCCCCCTCGTGATGTATCTTTATAATTAAGTTACGACATCGCACTGAACGTATCTTATCAGTCGCCAAACAGTTTTTAATTAGCTTCCCAAAACTTTGTCTCGATTCTTTCCGTCGATGTATTTTTATCGCAGTTATTACAACATAATTTGTCTAATTCACTGCTCTGATTGTTAACAATTTAGTAAAATATTATATGCTTGCCTTGTAATATTTAGTTTTGATCAGTGTTTCACAACCTACTCGAGCACATACTTTACGGTTGAGTTAAAAAAATTTGTATTTCGCCTCGACTCTTGTAATGTTTGTCCAATGCACGCTCAAAAACTAATAACATCCAAAAAATCCTATGAATTATATTACCCGATTTTTTAAAAAGTTGCGGATTGCCCCTTTGCGGGAGTCACGCTTCAGCTTGGGAAACACTGGTTTAGATGGTGGTAGATTTTATAGAACTCATCTGTTGAATTACCACACCTGTCTTGTAAACCTTTCCACTGTAACAGCATCGTTGTTCCATGTTGCAACGTATAGGAGCCGGAGTACTCTTCGACCATATATCACTTAACACCATGTGAAATTGCCAAAAGAAAATAAAACTGTTTTATCTATATATACATTTCTTCCCTGTTTATTCCCCCAAACCCCATTGGATCAGCGTGGTGGGAGATGGCACAAATCCCCCCATAATTGGGAGGGGCGTATGTCAAACAGTGGACGTTTATCGGCTAGTAATACATTTACTGTCTTTAGCATTAGATACTTTCCGTCCGAAGGCCAACCACATCTAAATCATTCTCAAGCTAGACATTAAACGTTGTAAAGGGTCGAGGATTGTTACTGTCACCTAAATTTACCATACCACTTTATTTAACATTATTGTTAAAGAAATTATTACAGGAACAAGTCAAATAAGTATTACTTACAGCAAAAATAATTTAAAAACTTACTACATTCAATCGACAGCTGAAAACGATTATGACAAAAAAATACTCAACTTAATTTATTTAATTTATTGTCAACCAAGTAACTTCTTAACAAGGTATAATCAAATTATTAAATAGGATTTCAGTATCATTAGAAAAAACAAACATATTTTCTTCATTTCGGACATATAATAGTAAATCTAGTGGGATTGTATCAGACTTCTCAGCATGTCCAATGTTGCTTGGGCCCAACAGTGGGCAGCTCTCGTTTGATGATAATGTGCTGCTAGTGCATTCACTGCATCTGCAAGATCTCGAAGCACAGCGGGAAATGTGGAGAGCACCCCATCAGACACTCGCAGTATCACCACATTATGATAAACATTGGGCTCATCTCAATACATTAAAAGAATGTATTAGCTTCTATCAAATAACCTCCCACAGAATATAAATCGAATCCAATAATAAAAAACAATTATATCATTTAAGACTTCAATAGCTTTAACCTTTATTCATATATTTTTTTGGACGGCCAACTCTCCTTTTTTGTTTTTTGGTCTGAAAATAAAAATTCAATATATTAATGCTTAGTGAACATACTGCCAGCACTTTTGTTCCCACTACTGGGACTTAAACCTCCCCTCTTTTCTGCCGGCTTTCTTCCTGGATCTGCTTCACAATTATTACTTATCTTTTTTTATATAAATAAAAGAAGGCAAACGAACGAACATACAAGATGTGATTATTGACGCCCATGAACAATCGCAACACCAGCAGGTTTGTAGGAAGAAGTGGTACTCTTTCCTTGAAGATCCCTATGGTTGTATTGGTTTGAAAATACAGCTGACGATAACTGATTCCACTAAGTAGAGGTGCGTAGTAAAAAGTTGCGCTCATCATCAACAGCCTGCGGCAATTCACTGCTAGACATAAGACTCTGCCAAGGAACACCACTTAGCCTGATCTTTGGTCATACACATCCAATTTCTGGCAGCCCGTCTAGTCAGGAAATATCATATATATATATTTTTGTCTCCTGCTTACTCAGTTGCCTAGAAGAGATCACTTATAAAGATAAGGCCACCCTTGCCCATACTTAGATTATAAGTTTAGTTAAGTTAATTCAATGTAGTATGTGGGCAATAAAGAATTCATTTATCTAAGACAATTGTTTTATAATATTATTAAATTAAACAGATATAAAAAAACAATCATAACTATTTATCCAGAAATAAGAAAAGCGCAATAAATCAACAGCAAAAAATATTGAGATATTAGTAAGCCTTACCTCATGCACCTTCTTCTGTGTCAGGATATTGATGATATTCATTGGTAGACGTTCCAGAGTCACTTGTAAACTCTTTACATTATTTACACTAGTTGTAGACTTATTTTCTTTTGTCATAGCCAAACAGTTCAAAGTTCTCTCTTTTTGAGTAATCTACAGAAGAGTTACAATAAAAGTTAACAGTTTTCAAACAACTTTTCTTTTAAAATATTCTTAAGATATAGACTTCCTATATATACCTAAATGATACCGCAATTACTGGATTGGGAGCCATCAAATTTGTTATACATGGCATATATCTAATTATGGCTCTACATAAAAATAGTTGATTAAATATTGAAGAAAAGAAAAGAGAGATATATTCTTACTACCCGTGAAGGATTGCAGTCTTCTGGTAACCTTTCCAAAATTACTTCTGAACAAGGTGCTTGCATTTGATGTAAGACCTTCCGGCGCAGCAACATTGACAACATTGTCATATTTAACGTGGGCAACGATTGGAGCATCTTGATATTTTGCTTGTAAAATAACAACATAGACCATTCAAACCACAGACTTTAAAATAAAATTACTTTTTTTTATGTAACGAGGCAACAAGATTAGAGAGGAGTTCAACTGATGGTAAGTAATACACTTGCCCATAATAATATGGCACTGGTTAAGACAGCAACATAGCACCACATTACTATGATCACCTTGAGATCTAAGATGTTAAGTCTCATGACCCCAGTAATTTATTAGTAATTTCACTACACAGCACCCTCCTAACTAAAATACAGTGTTTTTTTTTAATGTTTATAGCCATATTTCTCTATATGTGTATAGAGGGTGACATGAGTTTGAATGTTAAAAACATTCTGTCCAATCTCCATACAATTTGTCCAACTTGCCCTGTCTGCGTTTAAAGAATGTCCGCTTTGTTCCAGTTGTTGTGGCAAATGTTTTATAATGTTCAAACTAGCATTATTTATAACCTCACCAGGGATAAAGTGTATGAGTATCATGTGGGACATAATTTAGCTGACACTGAGAACTGCGATTGCCAGCATGGTCAGCTTTTATATTAAGATATAACACAATACAAATAGTATTACATTTACAACATGACTTCATACACAGATTTTTTACAGCCACACAATTTGATACATGTCTTAAGCACATGATATTTATGCAGGCCAGATTCTGACCTGTTACCTTTGGATGTCACAGAAATTGCTACTACTCTAGTGTCACTCTACCAAAGTCTTCTTTTCCACCACACTCAAGAGTAGCAATAATAATCTATCCATCAAAAAAACCAGTCATTTATGCCAAAAATATTTTTTAAGTTAAACCAGCATAACTGTCTATTACAGAAATAGTATTATACCATTAATTATTTTATTGCTTTCAACATCATTATCAAGAATGAAAGGAAATTTCATCAGCTAATAGACATCCACTGGTGGACATTGGCCTTCCCCAATAATGGGGGGATTTGGGCCATCTACCACCATACTGGCTGAATGTGGATTAGTACGGAGCTAGAGCCTCATTTGTTGATAAGTAGGGTGTACAATGACAAGTTATTATGGCTCAAGTTCTCTGTTACATAATAGAAACACAGGTAACTCATAATTTTTTTTAAAAAATATTAAACTTACCACTACATGGCCCTGCAGCGCATCAATCACCACAGGTGATAATCTTTCCAGCATCACTGAAGGATTTTGTAAATATTTATTATTCATTTCTCTTTTAATTTATGTTCAATCCAACAATTAATAATTGCAATAAACTGTAAGAAAAGTATACATATATTAATGACTATATTGATCACATGAAAAAATTTAAATGAAGCTTATAATACATATAAGTAAAATAAAACAAGAAAACTAGGACCTAAACATTTAAAAAAAAGTTTATAAAAAAAATCTGTAAATATAACCAAAGAAAATATTGAAGCATTGTTCTGTTTTGTTACGGAAGTATTAGTAATTATTTATACAAGAATTGAATCTATCACCTAAAAATGCCCCGCTAGTAAAGATATACACAACAAAAGACTGCGCTCTACGCATTAAAATAAGATAGTAGAAAAAATATTGCAGTACACTGTAATCTTAATGTAATTATGTAAGACTACTAAAAAATTATCTCTTTAGATATAATTGTTTATAAACTTACTTTAAATGTATTACTATTAACAACACCCAAGAAACGATTGACAATGACAGCTAAAGAGCATAGGGTTCATTAAACAACTAATCATTACAGTTTAAACAAAAGATATTATTTTTTAATAGCTAATAATATTTGATTTTTTTAATTTGTTTATACTATAGTAATGTTACAAAAAATTTCAAAGAATTTAATTCAACGACAGGAATAAAGTAAATAGTAAAAAAGTACGTCGTTCAAAAATCTCGTACTGAAACGTCAAACAAAGTTGTCAAATCGTACGTTGATGATGTGTTTCAATCAGATCATTAAATAAATCAACTTAATCGAGCTTCTAGTATGCTTTTTACTATCCGTTGATCTTATAAAACCAAAGAAATGAATTTTAACGCTTCCAGAAATGGTAACTCACATTTATATACTTTAAAATTTATCACATGTTTCCACATGATTAATATATTTTGTAATTCGTTTATTTATTATAAAAATTAGTTGTAATCGTAAGAAACTGTTTAACCTAAGTTCCGAATTTGATCATATTGTTTGAATTTGAATTGTTTGTGTTAGTTAGCCTTTCAGGTGGACCCAGGAAGGCAAAACGTATCAGTGATGTTTCGGCAATGGGGGCGCCGTCACCGGCACCTCCGTATAATCCCAATCCTATGTATAATCCGGGATATTCCCCAGTCGGACCGCCACCCCCATACCAAGAAGGAATACATTTAGATCAAGGACAGGACTTTGCATCATCCGAACTGTCTGGAAGTGAGTTATAATTTTGTGATTATTATTCAAACAATGGTATAGCACATACATTCCTTTAAAAATATATCCAAATCAATAAAAAATTAGTACTACACTAAAGTTATAGATACTGATTGTAGATTTCTGGAGCTGGAGACCATCTCAGAGTATTACACAGCTCCTGTTTTTACTACCACAACCAAAACATTAGATATGCTATTCTTCATCTTGTTAAACATTTTTGTCTCTTTACATATATTAGATATTGATTTAAAAAATTAAACTTATTGAAGTTAGAATTTTAGAAGTTAGAATGACAAAAGTAATAATAATTTTATTGTTATTTTTTAGGTTTCAATTATGGAAGTAGTTTTGCTCCTTCACCAGTGGCATCACCAGGACAAATTGGTTCCTTTTTACAACAGCCAGCTGTACAGGTAATAGAGTTTTGATCACTAAAAATACCCTTTAGCTTTTCTTTCTGCAAAAATGTAATAGTAAACAAGTTTTCTAAAATTAAATGTCAATGTACTAATAAGTTAATGAGACCTTCCATACCAAGTACAAAGTGTATATATTATGATTAGAAGTAGACTAATGGTCAAAGGGCATAAAGAGTCCCACAAACCAGGGCTCTGGCTAGCCACCCCACTGGTGAGCGATGTCTCAAATCCCTGCAGTATTGGGAGAGGCCTATGTCCAGCAGTGGAAGTCTATTAACTAATGAATGAAGAATAATAAATAGTCAAAAATAAAAGCTCCATACATGTTAAATGAATTCAGTTTATAACACTTGTTTATGTATTTGCAGGACATGGCACTCCAATATGGTAACCAGTTAGCTGCCCAGGGACGGGAAGCTGTTCAACGTGAGCTCGACCGTTATGTCCCAATCTCTCGATTAAGATACTACTTTGCTGTGGACACACGATACGTTCTGAAGAAACTGTTACTAATAATATTCCCTTACACACATAAGGTAACAAAATCATTAAGAGATTCTAGTTTTTAAATTTCGGATGATGTTGATACTTTTGGCCACTATTATGGCCGCGAAAGCTTCATCAGACCCTGTGCTCGCGGATCCGGACTCCGCAAGCTAAAAAGCATATATATATATGTATAAATTATATAATATAAGGGAGAGGAGAGAGATGAGGGAAGAGGATTTGGGGAAGGAGAGGAGGTGGGAAGAAAAAGTGAGAGATGATAAAATAGATACTTATATATATAAATTGTACCTTAACCTAATTCCATACTCAGAGTACGAAAAACTATTTGCGGTGGTGCGGGCTACGCGGTCATCGGTTTCTAGTGAATTCTAGTGATTCTCAATTTGATGTATAGCATTTGACTATTTTTATCTATGAACACATAACATTTAGTAAAGTCATTTATTGGATGAAACTTGATAGTACAGTAGAACATAGTTTTGTGTTTTAGCATAAAGTTGACCCCAACACCGTCATTAGTACTACCCAGACACATATAAACTACAAATTTTATAGTAACATTTTACCTGAATTCTCCGTGGTATTAAGTGATAGTGAGGTTATAGAAAAGTGGATCCATTTTGAATATCCATTTTAACATGTTAAGTGTCCGTAAACAACAATATTATTATGGTAACTGATTTACATATGATGACGATAGGCAGATTCAAAAAACTATTTTTGTTTTTCTAGCTAAGCATTTTGATGAATAAGAAGTTCAATTGATAGTAATTAATGCATTTAGCTATAACAATGAAGCACTAGTTAAAATGATATACACAGCACCACATTGGGCTGGTCGTCTTGTGACATAAGATGTTGTGTATTGTTATCCCACTAATTTCACTAGCTACATCATTCTTCAAACTGGACACAGTAATGTTTATTAAACAAGAATCACTAAACGGGTTGGCAGGAAGAGATCGCTTATAGTGATAAAGCCTCCCTTACCCACAATTAGATTATATGTTTAGTATTCTGTCATTTCATTATAGTCATTTTATTATTTTAGGCAATAAAGAGTTTATCTATCGATCTAAATGGTTAAAACTCTTTGTCTTTTAACTTGACAGGAAACCTATAAAAACTTTAATATAAATCTCTGTATATATGCATTTTTAGTATCCTAATAAATTACTGAAAATTCATATTATTCTAGATCAGTGATTCTCAACCACTGTGCCTCGAAATTCTAAAAGTGTGCCACCAAATTTTAGATAATCCCTTAATAAGAAATATACTGTTATTTTTGTAGTACCTATCTATCTTTACATATCTTTTGTCGAACATTTAAAATTATTATCATAAACTATTTTACGCAGTTTGTTATTTCAAGTTTTAAATTTGTTTTAAGTGGTTTTTTCTCTGTATGCTCCCCAATTTTGGAATTGTTAAAAGTGTGCCGCAACAAAAAAAAGGTTGAGAATCACTGTTCTAGATATTTGTATTATTTTATACTTATATTAATTTTAAAACTAATTAAATGAAGTAGTTATGTTGACCACAATAGATACTCACGCTACAAGTTTACCTAGTTTAAAGCGATCTAAGAATGAATAGATCAGTTTTTGTCATAATGAAATAAATAAATAAATTTGCAGACTGCTGTTGCATCTAACCAGACTACCACCACCAGTGAAACTACAAGAGTCATTGAATTATACATTTTGATATAAATGGTGATATTTTTAAGTTTCTCACTTATGTTCTATTTGTTCTCAGGATTGGATGGTCAAATACAACCAAGACACCCCAATCCAACCTCGTTACGACATCAACGCTCCAGATCTATACATACCTTCAATGGGTTATGTCACCTATGTGCTGCTGGCTGGCTTTATACTCGGTAAAGATTTTCTAGTTTAATTAATATACTGACATATTTTTATCTGGAATTGGACACGATGATCTCTCTTCATAATGTCATGATAAGTGACAGTGTGCCTATAGATACTTAAATAGTAATATCCAGAAAAACTATAGTAATTATATTTATGTAATTGTGGCACTCTATAAGCAAATTTTTTATATTTTATTTCATCTTATAATTTCCAGGTGTTCAACACAGATTCTCCCCAGAACAAATTGGTATACAAGCATCCAGTGCTCTTGCATACATAATCTTCGAGATGATACTGTATATAGCCACTCTTTACATAACCAATACAAATACTAAACTTAAGACATTAGATCTGCTTGCATTCTCCGGTTATAAATACATAACCATGATTATGAGCCTCCTCGGTGGATTGATACTCTCTAAGACAGGATATTACAGCTGCTTAGTGTATTGCAGTTTTGCACTATCTTACTTTCTGGTGAGTTATATGCATGTTTTGATATGTCTAGATTCATTTGTGGTAATTTATTAATAGTAGCTATGTCGCTCATAATACTCTCGCTCTTATATATTAACAGCCGGAACATAGCTGCTGTTAGAATTTCCGATACTGGGATAGTAGCTTTTATAAAAGCAAAATCTTTAAAAGATATGCTGTTTTTAGCGTCATATTGAGTTATGTGGAATTCTCGCCTGCTAAAACCCCTTTGGTCGTCTTCTTCCGTATCTTAAGAGTCACTCTCAGATCTCCAATAAAACACTACATCATTTAGCTTTGGAATTGAGTCTGCGTCAAATGTGTTACTATAAACAAACAATTTGTCACAGAGCTCATTTATATCAGACTATTTAGATCAGAGTTCCCCAAATTTTTTTGTGTCGTAGACCCCTTGCCATGTTTTTCCGTGTTGTGTAGACCCCCTACTTACCTGATATTGATCTCCTGT
>DWLS01004996.1:0-13232 GCA_018246255.1 Pachliopta kotzebuea | reverse complement strand
AAAAACAACAAAAAAAAAAAAAAAAAAAAAAAAAAAAAAAAAAAAAAAAAAAAAAAAAAAAAAAAAAAAAAAAAAAAGGTTATTCTCTGTTGCCAAGGACCGTCTATGTACCACCGCAGCTCCTTTTGCAGCCGACAAACTGTGCAAACATTATTGTGTTCCGATTTGAATAGCGCTGTAGCTAGTGAAATTACTGGGTTAATGAGACAACATTAAAAGTCGACGCGCAATGTGGTGTTGTGTTTACCATCTTAAGAAACGCCGCGTTATTGTTAGCAGGCGTTTCACTTACCATCTGATGAAAATCTCGCACATCTCGTCATTTAAAAAAATATTTATCTTTGTTGATGGTATGTTTTATTTTGAACTCGCTTAGCTGGATCATGACCATGAGGAGCCTTCTTTAAAATAAAAGTTTGTTTGGTTGAATACTGGCTTCATACGGTAAATAACAGTATTGTTTTCAAATTGTCAAATTATGGGAGTATTTTCTGATTATCTCTTCTTCATTGTTACCAAAACCATATAAAATTGAGATTAGGTGTTACCTTAATACCAATAAAAATATATAATGTATATACACATGTACATTACTACTACTACATGTACAGTACAATACTACATGTACACTATCTTTTCAAAGATCAAAATCAAGATTTTTTTTAAACTAATCGAAGAAGTTTGCTTGATGGTGTGGTGACTGAAATCTATGGTTTCATGTAGAACTACATTTTTCAATTTAATTAGAGTTTAAAACACTTAAATAACAAGTAAAAGCAAAGGGACCAAATGTACGATGACAGATTTCGAACCTCATGTTTCTTCAGAAGTGTCTCAAGCGGTACAAATTTTAGTTCCGGGAAACTATTTGAGCTTTAAAGTGAAGCTCACTTCTTATAGAAAATTGCTGTTAAAAGTCTTTTTGGCGACTGATTCAGAATGAGGAATTATGAAGAGAAAGAGTTCTTAGTAAAGCATTTGATTGTTTGGGGATTCTTGGATAGTTGTATTGACTTTACTTTTGATAAATTAGATGAATGAATTCGTAATATTGAGCATTGTTAATCCTCTAGTTAGAAACAAAAAGATGATAAAAACAAGGAAATATTCTAGTGTTACTCGTGTGTAATATTAATGGATGCGAAAACAGGCGAAGTTTCCATCGTACTCTTTCTGGTGCATTTCTGTTCTGTTTGTCTACGTGACCGTGCAACTGGTTGGATGTTCACTTTTAAAAGCATTTTTGAATATCTTCACACGTATGTTTATCCTCTCTAGATCTATTGTATATTTTCGTTAAAAAAATAAACAACCCACTCAATAGTTTAAATACACTAGTATATGAAATATCACGACAGAGTCAAAAAATTTTTATCTCCATAGCTGACGAAGTGAAGGTTGATGAATATTACATGATTATGAAAGCTATTGTTATTAGAATATGTCAGTTTCTCCTCCTCTCATTCTTCAGTATAACATATCCATTAGGTATCGAATCTCTGTCTTTTGGAACCGTTTACTTTCAACTTAATACTTTATAGATATTTAATAGTTTGATCTTTTTATTCAATGCATATTTTTTAATTAACCTTGTGTTTGTTTTAATAATAATGATGGTGATAATTAAAAGCCATTTTTAATAATTAACTTATATTTTCTCATCATCATCTAGCAGGATCTGGAAAGCGTCTTCGACCTTAAGTAGTCTCTTGTTCAGGTATAATTTTCAGTACTTTCTCATTATGAGTATCCTTAGATACCAAAGTAAAGTAATTACTTCAAATTGCAGGAGTCGCTGTTCAGTAATAGATCAATAGGTTGTAATGATAAATTATTTAGGAAACACTAAATTGTAAAAAAAATAAAGGACTTATACTTTAGTTATACCGATATATCTAAAGAAAAAGTTATATACTTCGTGTAAAACAAATATTGCTTTGAAGTAATAGGTAATAAATAATAATCAATGTTGAGATTAATATATTTATTACAGTAACGTCATACAAATTATCTATAATAATAATAATATTAAAGACTGTTCCAGTAGTCTTCAAAAGAAATGAATTGTATGAAAAATGTGCTCCTTTTTTTCAAACATAAAATAACCTAAGGGACTGCGAATATGAAAGGCTTTCACTGTCAGAGATGAAACAAAAAGATTTAATGTTCATCAGGTATTACTATAAAAATGATTAAATTACAATAGAAAACAAAAGCTACATCATCTGATTTATTTTCATAATATTGATAATATCTAATACATACATAATTAATATTATTAAACTATTAATATATACGATTACGGTGTTAGTCCCGTGCCGTTAAGTGTGTAAGTTTCAAACAGTAAATTGATATAAAAAAAGTTAAATAGGTCACCAAAAAATTCAAACGTTAATACCGTAGATTGGAAAAAAATAAATTACTACTATTACCTTTTTATAATGTTATTATAAATATATAACATAATAATTATACGTTCTATAACCATTCTCTGAACAATAGAATCGAAACTAATACAGTGTGCTTAGTAAAATAAACGGTTACATCAATATTAATACCTTCATATAATAATACACTTATAAAAAAGTATATAAATACTGTACACATTCCATCAAAAAAACTGTAATACATAGATTTCAAATATATCAAAAAGTACGGTATATTATTTTGTGAAGTGCTCTGCATACTGCTTATGGGCTTTACGTATATGTATATCTTATTACAATAGCTTACATCTATCTATACATTTAAATTTATTAATACTTAATAATAGCAATTAACTTGACTATAAATAAGCAAAATCTGAGTGTCTATTTGTGATATCGGTATAACAAATTTTAACTATTTTTCTATTAGTAAATGCAAACGAAGAAAACCGAGAAAGATTTTTATTGGTTTAAATTATATATCCAAGTCTGTTCGTAAATATTGCTATTATGGAGAATATATACTTAATTTGTTGTAACTAATCCCCAGATTACACCAATTTGTATATCGTTCAACCAATTTTCAAAATTATAGAAATACGGAGATTTTCTGTCATGTAAAGTATATACATTATCTTCGTATAGTTGTTTATTGACAGCTGTGTAGTAATCATTATTTAATATTAATTTTTACTATATTATCTAATTTCAGCTAAGTCTTTTTTACAATGCCGACACTTGACTCCTATTTCACATGATATTAAGTGACAATGGCGTCAAAGGTCAAGCGTCCGCGCTTTATTTATATATAATATTTACTATTACCTTATTTACATTACATACAAAATTTTATAATAACTTACTCATTATTTTATATATAACAATTGGTCTAAATATAATACATATATTATAAAAAACAAAATACTAGCAATAAAATAATAACAATTTTTACATATCTTAAAAAAATGAATATAATAAACCATTTAACTTTACTACATCGGGGTAAAATCGAACTTGCTATAACTTGATTAAATCATAAAGTGGTATGATAAAAAATATTGATAATGAGAAGTAAAAACATTCATCAGAAATGTATATAAAATTTTTGACCTGTCAACATAATTTATTCATCATCAACATCAGCTGGAAGGCTCTTACTTAGCATATGTTTTACTCAATAACCTTACTAATTTACTTACTTTATTTATCAATAGTAGTTATAAGAAAGCTTTAATGATAATATATACTAGTTTTTCTTAAAATCTAGGTAAAGGAATAAAGAGTTTTAGTACATAATATCTATAACAGAGTGAACTGTCAAAGGAAGTACTGAATGTTTAGTAATACTAAAGTAAGTTTGTTACACTTTTATGCCTAAAGCACTGAATCGATTATAATGAATTTTAGTATTGTGATATATACGACTATAAAGATTATTTTAGGCTACTTTTTTTTAAATCAGTGAGCGAAAGTAAGTGAAGGGATAAAATTTAAAAGGAGCTGCTTACTGAGTCGACCGATTTTCTTCAAAGCTAAGACTAGCTAAGTTCATACCGTTAACTTGTGAAGTAATAACGCCAGGTTTTTTTATCGAACTGTTAGATATGAGAAGTTTAAGCTTTTAACTTATTTGGTTTGGTATTATTTACGTTTAGTTATTAATATTATTGTAATGCTGTTACGTGTTTTTTATCTCTTTGTTGGTTTTCTTTTTTGGAATAACGGGAGACTTTGGTGTATAATAATATTTTTGCTAAAGTATCTGTTTGACAAAACTAAAAAAAGGTTTTTATATTAATCACTTTCATGTTAATCGAAATTGCAATTAATCAGTTAACTAAAAAGTAAAACCTGCAGTAAATTATATATATAGTCAGACAAAATTAATACAAGTAACTATCATTAATTATTATCTACCTTAAATTAGTTCCGGGGTCTATATTTCGATATATGTACAGTCCCTGGAAATCGTTTCGACTTAATTCTATTAATATTAATTGATCCTTTTACATTATATCATCCATTTACATTTCATTAATCTAAATTCTTAATTATAATTATGCTATATAAAAGTTTTCGCCCACCTAAACGAATCAATGCCTCCTGCTTGGATATAGAACACTGAAGATTATTTGGAAGGGTCGTAAATCTTTGTAACCTGCTTCTTATGATATTACAAAGCTCTCTTCGTTCGCGATGTAGTATCACATGGGGTGTTTAGCTTCTTTTATCTTGTTGGTTCAAAGTCTTGGGTTTTATCCACACGGTCTGATACCATCGATTTAGACAGTTATTTATCTTTCTTTAGGAAACATGAGAAACTGAAGTAACTGATGAAAACAGATTGTAGGTCGCATTTAAATTTCTAATAGATTTAGTATTAGAGCGTTTGTCTTTTCTATCCAAGATGCATAGGAAAAACGATTAGTTGAAATTCAAAAAATTATGAAAGTAATTCAATCTAAGTTGTATTGATGGTAGTTAATAGCGATCAACGTTACACCATTAATCGAAAAGGATTTATTTAACTATAATATTCTTAGTAATTCGTATCATATATAAAAGTTTCGTAATGATTTTGATCTCTCGACTTTGTGATATAAAGTATTTAATGTGTTACATTGAAAGTCTTTGTCGAGAAGTAGTTGATCCGTCGCGGTGTCTGAAAGTTTTAGGTTCTATACGAGTATAGTTTGTATACAATAGTTACTTCTAAATATTATAACAAAAGCTATAACAACAGGAATTTAATATGAAATGTTTTAACAAGAAGAAATGTTTTGTATCTATAAAGAAATAGTATTCAATTAACATGTCAGGTAAACTATTATTGTAAAAACTTAATGATAAGTATAATTTAAACCAAAGTTGAAATTAAGTAGAGCTTATTTTAGATTCGAGGTATATTACAATATATGTACAGACCTCAGAATTCAATTTACTTAACTATGTCCCATTATTCATTGTAATACCAAATATATACAACGCTATATCTAAATTGGATGAAGTTATATTAACTATAACTGCAGAGTTTCATGTCGCAGCAAATAATCAAAACCGGTTGAAAGACTGTATTAATTATGTGTTGCTAACAGAAAAAAACTCTCTAGAGGGTCTAAAAAAATAGTCCGCACATTATTGTTGAGTTTACATCCAATGTTTCAATCATACAAAACAAATATTAAAGAACGAGAAAAGCAAACACTGTTTCGTAACCTAAGTATTTATCTCCCGAGACCTTGCCGATGTTGCAATTAATAAAGACAATAAAATACAAAAGAACAAAGGAAAGTATAATCAGAAATTACTGTATTATTATTGTTTAATATCTAAATTATCTAATTAATATTATCTCCGAGGTCTATTGAGATATATCATACAATCCTCGGAGCCATTTCTCAGTTTAATTCTAAGTAAATTCAGCGTGGACCTTTCAAAATATGTACAATTATCACTAATATAACAACATAATTATTAGCTAAGTTTAATATACTCTATAATCTATTTTAAAAAGATTAAACTTAAGTTAAATAAACTTTGAAAAATGGCAAATTATGTAATATATATAAAATCATTGATTCTATTAAAGAAAAAGGAGCATTTATTTATATGACATATAATGGTATAAAATATTTAAAGGTCCGTATCCGCTTTTTTAAAAAAAATCTGTTTTATAAATTTTGAAAGAATCATTTATAAAATACTTAAAATTACGCAATAAATTTCAGATTTATAATTATTGTTAAATATTCAAAAGCTCTTTCCCAAAAATTACCTATATCAAAAAACGAAAAAGTGTAGGTACTCCAACAAATATAACTTGATGTCAAATAACAAATGTATTGTAAATATATATGAATTGTATATATTATGTACAGATATTAAAATAATTAATATTTAAGTTAAAAAATGGCAAATAACTTCGATGTTATATTAAAACAGCAGAAGGATAAAAGTAAAAAAGTAAAGTACCAAATTATATTTCTCATCAAATCCTGATTTATGACCTAACCTAACCTAACCGCACGGGACTAACTTAGGGACTTATATTTAATACCTAACGATTATAATACTAACACCAACTATTATATAAATTAAATCCGAATTTTAACAAATGATAGAAACTAAATCGTAAAAGTTATTGTTTAAGATCTCCCAAAATATTTTTAATTTATTTTTGCGAGAAATGTGAAGGATTTTATCTTCTACCCAGTTATTAATCTATTTAATGCTCCCATTTTATTTCAGATTCGGAGAGATTTATTCTTATTTTACCTAATACAGAATTAAATTTCATCAATGAATTCAGAAACTTAAAAACAATTTGATGCTACACTAATCTTGTTAAGATCTTTTTTATAGGAATGCACGAACTCTTGCGCAGCTAATAGTATAAATATTTGACGGTGTGTTCATAAATGTAACGCAAACCATTTGAGAAATGATGGCTTCGTAAAGGACTCAATGAATGGATTCTATTGGTGAGGAAACTGAAAGATGAACTGGCTCAATAATTTGTTCAGCGGCCTCTGCGGAATGTTACAGCTCCTGCAAACAAGAATTCATCTTAAATCCTTGAAGACATTTTGTTTTATGACGCAGGGCTTAAACCAGGTAAATAATCGGTAACACGTTATAGATCAGACCTGACTTTATTCAAGTAAATAGTTAACAAAAATATGTATAAATGAATTCATAAATTAATATTCAAAGTATCCTAAAGAGAACAAATACATGTATTGTAATTACTAATAATAAGTAATGATTTTGTTGGTGATAAGACTAACAACATTTATTAGTTTTAAACCGTAACCTGAGCATTAAAATAATATTAACAGAACCTGGGTCCTGAATAAATGGTCTATTGTCAACTAATTTTTTACGTATACCTGCGCACACGCATTTTTATATTACTATACCTTAGTTAATATAATAGCTTAATAATGTTAGCTTATCAAATGTTAAACGTTTATTTCCACTCTCTAATTACTTTTTACGTTCACTCAAAGTTTTAATACATATGAACACATAAAAAAAAGTAGTCAAAAAGTTTTGATAATACAAAATATGAATTTTAATGAAATATTAACGCTTTTATTTATTACAAATAAATAGTTTAATATATTTTCAGATGGAAATATATCATTTAACTTTTTAAAGTAAAAAATAACTTACCAAGTAATCGACGGCAGGATTTTCAGATATTCACGCATCCGTCGGGTTTACACAATGTATATCACTTTGTAGTACTGTGACGTGAAGTTAAATTTTGAAAATAATGAAAATGAAGGGCATTGGTTTTTTGGTTGGTTTAGAAGGTTTGGGTTCTTGTTGTGTGTCGTGGTCGCCTGTTGCCGAGCCGGGACGGAGGCACCGGCTCGGCAACAGTACGCCGGGGTGGCTCGCGGCTGCTGGCGAGCTTCTGCGGCCGGCGCGCGCCGAAGCAACAGTTGCTCGCCCAATGCGGGCGCCGTGCGCGCGTTCCCCGATCGTAACCCACCTCCTCCTCTTACATTTAACACACTTTCCTTGTGTGCGAACACACACAATTACACAAGAACATGTACAAATTAACATTACATATGTACTAGTACATAACCCATATACCTTTCATATTATTTCTTCCTAATTATATAACAAAGATGTTAGGTTATCGACGACAAAGAATCGGCTGCTGTATGAAATTGTTATTATTTATTTTTTACTTAGACAAATAAATAGCAATCAAGTAGTAATTAAATAAAAAGTTTTTATTTTTCTTACTAAAATACATTTTGCAATATATTATATATACGAATGCAATCGCAAAGAGGTTAATAATTTATACACCGAGGCAACGCTGGTGGAAAGGTTAATCTCATTATCACTAACAACAGTACTTAACGTATTAAAGACTAAATATGATAGTAGTTATAAAAGTGTACGACGTCATCATTCAAAATCAATATTGCTGAAAGTTTATAAAAAAATCATCATCATCATAGACAATCACACTCACCACACAATCATCGACCTTAAACAAACCTAACTTTAAAAGTGTGGACGAAGTCCTACAACTTTTATCACGAATATTCATTAGCCAAAACACGTCCAATGCTGAACTAAGGACTCCTCCAATAGTGGGAGGATTTGGGCTGTCTCCCACCACACTGGCCCAATGCAAGTTAATAGAGAACTAGAGCCGCGTTTGTTGATTTACAGGGTGCACCACGAGCAGATGAGGTCGGCTAGGGTATCGCGAGGTGTTGTGTGGGACCTCTTACACTCCCACGAATATAATTGAGTGTAATGAATGAATGAATTACCATAACAAATGGATTATGATGTTTACATTGAATTACATAGTGCTTATTACATTAGTAATTTCACTAGCTACCCGTTTCTTATTGCCAAATTTCCAAAAGTGAACGCAGTGTATATCGGCGCATATGAACACTTTCCTTTTCAGACTCTACATTGAACAATAACAATTAATTGTAATAAAAACAGTATTTAGAAATAAAAAATTTACGAAGAACTTTTCTCATTACAGATTAAAAAAATTCCAATTAATCAGGCTATTTCAGATATTACTAGCAGCTAATTGAATTCAAAGGTAGAAACGATACCATTGAGAAAAAAGATATATTACGTTCTCAGAAGAGGATCACAGAAGCAATCGGCTTAACTTCTAGAGATCGGGATTTTTTCTGCGAAAACTTTTTATTATTTTATATTGTCGTAAAAAGAATTTGATTTCACCTCAATTTGAGATGATGAAAAGTGACAATAAGGCTGACGATGTTGAAGTCGTTCATGTATACACAATTGAAACACAGCGAGGTTGTTACAGTGGCAGATTCACAATATGAAGATGGTAGCTAAGCAGGCGGGCTCAAAATCTGTACCTTATTAACTCTGAAAGGTGATAAAGATATTAACCATTCATTAAAAAATTTAATCAACTCTGGTCTAGAATTTCTGGTGAAGGAAAATCTATAATACATGATATTCTTGACTTTTTTAGTAGATCGTGTCCATGACCAGCGTTTTAATACAGTTCACTAATAAATAATACATAGGCTATGCACTATTGAACTGTAGATATAAATATAAACTATAACTTCATTTCATTTCAAGTCTATTTAAATTTAAAGCAAAATTTTGTGTAAAATAAAATATTTATTGTACTTGATATGAGACGGTGAAGTGCTTGTTGAATTTAAACGTGAATGGTACTTATGTATAATTATTTGTAAGCTCAATGTTCAGTGCTTTATTACTACAGATATTTATTTCGTCGAAAAGCTTCCGAATCATTCGTAGCAAATTCGAGTGCCTATTATAAAAGCATTAATAAGAAATTCCTCTTTGAACTTCGTTAAAACAATGTTCTTCTAATGGTAGAATAAATATTTTTTAACACTTGAAACCCAGTTTAGGTTTAAACTGATATTTAGGTCTTTACCTGAAATAATCTAATTTAATCAAAGTGGCCACATTGACCCTAAATAATTAGATTTTTTGTAAAGACTTCCAAATTGTAACGTATTAGAAATTTAGACTTATATTCGGAATGTTTTATTATATTCCGTTTTTCGCGTAATTTGTTATTCTTTGACCTCCTTTCATTCACACAATAGATGAGTTGAAAAGAGGTTTGTTGTAACAGCGCTGGTTAAGTAGTGCTAGTGTCATACAGATTCCTGAGATCTGGGTAGACGATTACGGGTATGGTATGGTACAAATGTCATTTTTGAAAAGTTTAAATAGTATTTTCATAACTTAGATTGGAGTGAGAGGAGTAAGAGGTTCTGACCGTAAACGTACAGCAACTGATCATAACAAAGAGATGCTCGTAAAGAACACACGGGAACACAACTCTATACAACTTGAACCAGATTGTAAGGGTGGTCCCTATTGAAATCATAACTCCACTGTTTTCAAAGATTTTCAAATCGGAACTCAAAAGCTTTTACGATTTACAAATAAGATACTAAAAACTATTAAAAATTTAACTAAAAAAAAATATAATTTTTAAATATTTCTCACCTTATGCTAGAAATATTACTAAAGTAACGATATTTAACACATTGTTTCTCAGGAGACGAGCGTAATATAGTGCTGTGTATACCATCTCAACCAGCGCCACGTTGTTATGGACAAGTGTATCACTTACCATCAGGTGAACTCCTTGCTCGTCTCATCGACTCATCGAATAAAAAATAATTCGCAGAAGCATCATAAAATAAGCGATTTATTAAATTGTTAGAAATTTCTACGAAACATTCCTAATGATGGAAAAACAGGTTGTGCGATTTCCAAGAAAATTTCAGAGTAAAGCCGCTTTGAAATACTTCGCCGATTTTCCCCTCGAGTATTTAGTGATAAGAGCAGCTTGAAGGATATTATACAGAAATATCTTAAAAGGGGCAA
Source organism: Pachliopta kotzebuea (assembly GCA_018246255.1). Classification (NCBI taxonomy): domain Eukaryota; kingdom Metazoa; phylum Arthropoda; class Insecta; order Lepidoptera; family Papilionidae; genus Pachliopta; species Pachliopta kotzebuea. The sequence continues at coordinate 2,391 of DWLS01004996.1, read as the reverse complement.
ATTACAGATTTTTTTTTTATAACGAAAGATTAAAGAATCTACGTTATTCATATTTTCCTTAGTGATACAATATGGTTGAGCGTCTCATTACTGTATTTTAGCTACAAAAATTTTCATTGGTTAAAGAGCAGGCTTTTAAAGGGCAAAAAGGTAGGTTAACTTAAATGAATATCATTAAAGTTTTTGAGGCAATTTAGTGCTAAAATTACTTAGCAAATTTGTAGATATTGTAGGTAATACAATTTGTGAATATTTGAATAAAGCACAGGTTATTTTTGTGTATTGTATATATTTATATTCTATACATGAAAGTACACCTCCGTGATCATCTCCCTACTGCAATCTGTTGTTAGAATTGTATTTAATCATTTCTGAATTTTTCAGTAGTTGGAAACTATTAAATATAATATCGGAGATTTAATTGACTAGGTTTCAAGTATGAAAGAACTATGTGAAGCAGTAGCTTAACATGGTCCTTTCAGTTTCTTTGAATTGTAAGTGGTAACATAGTGGATGCTGAAAAAATTTTCTGGCGCAGAACGTCTAGTTAGTTACCAGCTTCCATTGCAGCCGGCAAAGAGTACAATCCAAACATAACTGTGTTCCAGTATGAAGGGGCGGTGTAAGCTCGTGAAATTACTGCATAATGAGACTCGGCATCTTATGTCTTTAGTCGACGAGCGCAATGTGGTGCTGTGTATTCAATCTCAACTAGCACCACATTGTTATGGATAAATGTATCATCAAGTTATCGACTTGTTGGTTTCTTCGCGTTGACTTATCGAGTATTTACTATTACCAGAATGAATAATAAGTATCATACAACCTAAACGTAAATAAGTGAAGCAAAAACAAAACAAATACTAAAGAGACACTATAGAAAAAATTATTCAGATTATCCCCAACGGGCAGAGTATGAGAAACTGATCCTGATTATATATTTGGATATACTAACTTTAATAACGATTGCTAAAATATAGTAGAAGTTCAAAAGAATAAAGCGGAACTATTTATTACAGCTGTCGGTCAAACTGTTTACTTATTACCGTAAAGTAATCAAAACATTATTTGAGCTAAAATAATTAATTTATAAACAGTAAGTACATAGCATTTTTAATATAAGGATCAAGTTATGTATAATTAAAATTAATGTTATCTTTAACCTTGACATGCATTTGGGTCTTTGTATACGAAAAGTTGTAAATAGTAGATAAATTGTAAATATTAAAGTAAAGAACATATAATAATAACTTTATAAATATATAAGAAAATATGATAATTAGCGTTGGTAGTACGTTTGATGTTTGTATAACTTGGTATGAGGGTTCTAAGTTAAAAGGGAGAGTGGTTGCCGGCACAGCGCGCGGCGGATCGATACCGGCCGCACTAACCCACTGTCGGGGGCTCGCTTTCCTTACCCCTACAATTTGTCAACACAAAGTTATCCAAGTTCAAGGTTACCGACGTTTGAGGCATCTATAGAGGCAATAAAAAGAATTCAATTATTTTGAAAATAGAGAATTTTTTTATAAACATTTGAACTTTTTTCCTGTGAATGGAAAACTGTTCTTGATGTATTCGAAAACAGCATGCCTATAAATAGAAAACTTAAGCTGTTGTTATCTTTCTAAAAAAATTTCCTAAAATAGATATTAGAAAGGTTTAGTATATTTTTTCATTCTCGCATATGTAGAATATTTAACTCGTGCTTATTTATTTCTAACAGAAAATTATATCATGCAAGAGTAATGATTGTTAAATTTAGTATCTAAATTTTAAAAACTATCGTATTGTTAGTTTTTTAAGTTATTATATAAGAAACTAATAATAGCTTAGTTTGTAGTTAGGTGCGATGAAATGCAGGTTCCAACCTCATTTAACTTAACATTTGGTTAAGGAAGGCATTGCGCGAAAAACAACATTAAAAACAGTAATTCATAAGATATTCTCCATCTCGCACTTGATATGGTTAGATAAATTGCCTAGATTATCCAGTAAGATAAGGCCTGAGTCCCAGTAGAGGGAACGTTAAAAGAGCTGTTTAATATCTATTCGTTTTTTAAGAAAGCATCATTAAATTCTATTTCAACGATGTGATTTCCAAAATAATATACCTTAAAGTTTCCATAGACGTTTATACAGACGAATAAGTTGCATATAGATCCTAGATCCTTTAACTTAATGTTAAAACTCTACCCAGTTTAATTTTCCCTTTTATAGATGGTTTTATGTTTTAATTTTTAACGTGCGGGATTATATTCGAGGAAACGAAATCGAGTAGGTAGTAATTAATTTCCAGGTTCCTAGTATTCAGGTTACGAGCCAGGGATTAAAACTCGCAGTTTGTTTGGTAAGCAAATAGCTTTTACATTTAGTTTTATATTTTTTGTA
>DWLS01004995.1:0-13232 GCA_018246255.1 Pachliopta kotzebuea | reverse complement strand
TGAGTGGAGTCCTGTTCAACATCATATCGCAATATTCTGTATTATCATTTTTTATTATTTTGTTTCTAATATTGTGTATGTGTGTGTTGAATAAAGTTTCCTTCTTTCTAACAAACTATTTCCTGTAACTTTTCATTTACTCAAAACATGTATTTGTTTACTTGTAAGGGCATGGATGGTTTAATTTCAGCACATTTACAAAATAAATTAATTTGTTTGTTCGTAAAAATATTTTTTATCAGATAAACGGTTAATTTTTAATTATTTTTCTGTATACAAATTAAAATATTTAAATTAATTACGTCCAAGGTCGAGTAGGATGTTTGATTAGTTCAAAGAAAAGTTGATTTATAAAAATATTCAATAGATGCTTCTGAGGCATTTAATCAGATGCTGGATTCTTTAAACGATATTGTTGACTTTCGCCTTTTGTGCCTTGAGGTGGCTGATGAATACATTTAATTAAATAATATTGCATTTATTCATTCATCGGGTTTTAGTTCAGCAGCTCAAAGTGTTCCTAAATGATAGCGTAGATATTAAGTACTTTAGTTGGTGTTTATGTGGTTTCATTTGGCGGTGCATGGAATGCCTTTAGTTTTATAACATGGTCTGTAGCAGTGTTCTAGACTTTATTTTTGAGTGTATGCTGTTTGTTGAAATATATAAATTGTTCAGTGGTGATTGAATAAAGATATTTTTTTTGTTGAATTTGGTTTTTACTTCAGTACATCATTTGCTAATCAATGATGATAACAATTCCACCAATGGTGGTTATATTGCCTTGTCTTATGTGGTATATTTTAAGGCATGAGTGTGTAGTTCACTGGTGATGAGAGACTGCCTAGGCAGGTACCACCTCATTGCCTAATTCTGCTGACAAACTTTAACGGTACAGATGATACTGTCTTCTGGTTTAAAGGCAGCTATTGTCAACATTATAATCTCAAGGTAACAAGCATAATATGTACCAGAGTAAATATCTCATCATTATCTTCATTTAAACCGATAGACGTCTACTGCTGCACATAGGTCTCTTGTAAACGAACGAAATACGATCACTTTCTGTTTGGATCAAATGGCTCCTAGCTAAAAAGAATATCTAAATGTTCATTATATACTTAATATTATCTTTATTATACAACAATTATAAAATCGCTCTACAAACATTTAAACAAGCAAGTTCATAAAATAATTCTAAAAGCTAAATGGATGTCTGGATTTGACTTTCAAAATAAAAACTCCACTGTTTAGAACTTGTAATGTATCATTTATTTTTATAATTAATCTCGTTCCCATGACACCATAAATCTTTATCATCACATGTTTTTATACAATCTTAAATTCTATCTCTATTTATATAAATATGTACCTCTCCTGTCCTACTTATAATACCCGTAATATACAACATAATCTATTCTCTTCTGCTTATAGTTATTTACAATTCATAACTACTGTTTATTTACACTTATTCTGTATACATCGTATATAATGTATTAATATACATAATTTACTCATTTCTCTTGCAGATATAAATATAAATTATTTTAGAAAGCTATTTCTAATGACTTACTACTTATTTTCTTACTAATCGCGTGATATATCCCTCTTTTGAGTAGATTAAAAATTCATTTCAGTCTGTAAATATTTGTCGTGAATTTCTCGTTAAAGGAAAACCTGCTGCCTTTTCCAAAGTTCTTTAAACAAATCCATAGTAGAACGGCAGTGGGAATATTCTAACTCGTTTACATAATTTGTATGTTTGTCTCTTAACCGTTATTTATTGTTCCACCAGCGTTTGTCGGAGTGGAGTTGGCAGAGGACGGTGCTGTTGAATAAGTTCCGTATCGCGAAGAAACACTTCGACAAAATAAAAAAACTTAAAATGGATAAAGAGAAAATGCTATAGTTACGATTGCATGTAGTGTAAATGTAATTTTTTTTATGTCTATTTCCATGCTGATAAAGTTTTTCATTATTGTCTACAAAATATCCACCGTGAATTGTTTACATCAAAAACCAATAACAGCAATAAAATAAATGGATTTTGGTTTCTATGTGGAATATTCATCAGTTAATAAAACAAAACTTTACTGATTTTAAGTGTTCAGTAACGAATTTCGAATATTATACAGCTTTCACGGTTGTAAAATAATTGTTATAATAAACGAAATAAAATCCGTAAAATATTTTTTTTTAAATGAGATATTGTAGAAAATATAAGAAGTTATTATATTTAAGTTAAGACTTAATATATTTGATGTGTACATTTTCTTTGAAATATTATAGTCAAATTTTAAAGTAAATATTGCGTGTGTCTGTTATTTTTCGTCATAAACGTCATCAACGATGATGCACGTTTGCAATTTATCATCATTACAGCTTTTTAATGTTCATTGTTAAACGTAGGCCTTTTCTGGTTAATTACACCATATGATACTGTTTTTTTAATACGCTCTCCCGTAAAGTGGGTTGGAAATTTTACTTTTTTTCCATTTCTTTTCTTACTGATTTTTCCTTAACTTACAATATATGTTTTTTCTTTAATTTTTTCCTGTGGCGTGGCAACACAGTATTATTGATAAAAATAGAATAATGCCATTTGTCGATGGTCACTCTCTGTTTCCGTCATTCTTATAAGTAATGTTTGTATAAGCCACGACTAAACACGCATATAAAACTTTATTCGTAAAAGTACTCGGTTTGTATTGAATATCACGCAAACGTTATTAGTGCGCGTTTGGGAAAATAAAGTGTCCTCCCATGTCACAAATCGCTTCAGGAAATTCTCTACCTGTATTGTGGCATTCTTATTAATAGAAAATTAGTTGTAGTTTGCCGAACAAGCTGGTACATGTGGCAGAGGCGTGCAGAGATAAATAACAAATGTTATAGAATGTTTTGAAATTAAATAAAATACATGTTATTCATTTACATTTATTTATTTTCTTTTATATTTGAACATGTTTGTAGTCGCTGATGCACTTTGCTTCTTGCAGCAGCCGCTATCGTATACATTCATTATTTATTTAGGGACGCAGTTTACACTTGCGATGCTTCGATCAACAACAACACTGGATGAAGGATAAGTTATCTCAAACGTGGCGAAACTTAAACGCACAATATTGTACTTGGATTTGTTTATTTAAATATGATTCTCTAATAGTACATATATTAATATACCTTTTATATAATTTACATATAAGCCGTATTCTGATACGTGTAACCATTAAAGGTGTATAACATAATAATATGATTGAAATAAAAAGAAAAAATCTTTAAAATGTATAAATTCAACAATTTAGAATAATTTAATTTTGCAGTACTATTCTCGAATAGTTTCTATGAGAGAGATTCTATGTTTCTGCTGGAGATAACAGCGATAATTCTTTTGTAAGTAATCTACAGAACTAGGTGTTTATCAGCTAATGATAACAATCCAATTAGTAATGTTCCTACCAGTGGACACTTCAGTAGACAAATTCTAAAGTTAAAATATTTGTGGTTGGAAATAAAGGTACAATAACATATATGTAAAGACTCCTGTGATACGATATGATCCATAATAAATATTTCAGAAAGGTAAAAGTCAAAGGAGGAAGACCGGAGATTGTATATCTGGATCATAGTAGGGATCTGGATAGTAGATGTAACAGTAAGTCTATAATAGAGCACAGCTCCTAAATTTTGTACACAGATGATAAATTGTATATGTTGATGGAATTTTTAATAAATAAATACAGTATACAATGTGGCGGCCACTACAAAATTGTCCTGTAGTTTCGTTTCTTAATCCAGTTGTATTGTTGATCGAAGATACAGCGGCTGCAGCAATCAACATGTTTCATACCAATTTAATTTAAACCTATTAAAAAATAAATATATATGCAATTCAACAATATATTTACAATTTATTGTTTAAAATTTGTTTAAATTCACTTTTAAGCTTCCACAATTATTGTTAGATTAAAAAGATTTTAACAATTATTATTTAACTTCACACAATGGTTTAAAGTTGACTATATGAATTATTTTCTTCTATAAGGTACTAATGCTTGGCTTCAATTTCTTCAACGAGGCTGTGATGAATTTTTATTCAGGATTCTCCAGTATTCAAACATTAGAAACACAGTGATGCAGGCAGATTTGTAGAAATCCTTCCACCGAACAAATTGGTTTTTAATACAAGACTCATAATATTTGTATCAACTGTTAAATAGGACATAATTGAAATTTTCACCTTATTTTTTAAACATAAATAAAATTTGTTTAATGTATAAAATTAAATGTATTTGTAGACAATTTTATAAATAATAAGAGTATAATGGTTTTTTTTTTTATAATTGTTACGAAAACGTTAGTAAAATGAAGTAAGTTAAAATAAGTTCGACAGCGAATTGCGTACGTTTAATGCGTTATTTAGTGACGTTACAATGAACAATGCTGATCGTCTGACACAGGGATCGGCAACCTTTTTAAGTCTGAAGAGTCAAAGATTACAATTAAGAAAAATTCAAAGTTTTTAAAGAGCTACAAACAATTCACTTGACAACAGTTAATAGTACTTGCATAAATAAATTGTCAAAAAATAATCTATTTATTCATAAGAAATATATCTGTTTATTTATATAAATATATATATATATATAAGTAGACTTTTTTCACACGAAAATAATAATGGCTTAGATTAGTTTATCGATTCAGAACGATTTTAATTTATTTTTTAAAAATAATATTAGCGTACGGAACTAAAGAGCCGCATGTAGCTCGTGAGCCGCAGTTTGCCGTTCCCTGGTCTGACCTCAACCAGTCCAACACTACAGCAGTGGTGAACGGAAGACTATTTTAAATATAAACTTAAGTTAACAAGGAATCCTTATTTAAATGACAATGTCTGTCCGTCAACAATTTTCAATCTGGGGAACTACAAGGTGTAGGAGCTGGTGCTGAACATTTGTCATACAGACAGATCTCGCTTAGATAAGATCAGAGCCGTTGGAATTTTGTTGATATGTGGTCGAGTTGTGGATGCACAGTTTCACAATTTTATATGGGACACTTGTATGCATTTTATAACAGTAACAAAAGAGTTAAATATTAAAAAACCTGTTAAAGGATCCGACTCCCGCTCACTATTTGAAGCTATTGGCATGACGTCATAGCTTTGTCATATTTGCAATAGGCTAATATTTAACCATAAATTTACTTGATGTTTAACAACAGTGAGAAATCCAGCTTTAATATACTTCGGCTCTCATATAATGACAGATGGGATACAGTAATGATGTTAAGGCAGTAAATTCACAATGTGAGTGTAGTAAGAAGAATTGGAAGTAACCTTCTCGACTAAGTAAACTTCATAACGATGCCTTGGAATTGAACCAGATGTCTCCATCTTACAAGGCTAGCGAATACAAATTGCTTTACTGAGTCTAATAATAAAATGGGTGCCTTCACGAGGTGTTTTGTTTTTAATAATTGTTCATAATTCCAATTACATGCATGTTCCCTAAAGTCGATTTATAAGAACTAAATAAAACACTTAATAATAATTAGCTGCCATATATACAACATAATTCACATAATAATAAATAAATTCTGGTCCCCAAGTACCGAGAATACTTAGAAATACTTAATTTGAATGGGTGGTATGCCACTGGTTTGATTGTTTGTCAGTTTATCGATAAACATATATATATATTTAAATAATAAACAATTATGTGTGATAATAATTATCACAGGACACCTTGTTCTATAAGCAGGTTATGTGAAATGCAGCAACTTAAGGAGCCGCTTCCTTGATTCAAATTTGTGCTGTCTGCCCTATAACTATACTTTGCCACCAGAACGTGGTGTTGCTCTACTTCCAAGTAGAACTTAATTTGTATATTAAAAATGTATGTAAAAAATTAATTAAAATTTACTTAATTGCATACAATTTTCAATTGAATTAATACTTTGGCGCTTCGGAGATGATTTTACTATTACTTTTGATAATAGCGGAGATATAACAATATGATGTATTACATATTTTTTTAACAAGCGCCACATTGGATCAGCGTGTATCTTCAAATATTATGAACATCCTGCTAGGTTAATATAAAAATAAAATGGCAACATCTATACTACTATGGAATCTTTAGTAATTGGCAACATTGATTGCAAAAAAGCTTTTTATATAAAATTGCAATAAGAAATTAATTATTTACCTTACCAAATATCTACACGGTGTCTGTACATGAAGGTCTAAAACAAATGTATTATTACTGGTAACTATTTGCTGTATATCTATTTATACCACACCAAACAATATTAAAAAAAATCTTTTACAAATATTCATTCATATATCTAATTTGTAAATTATTTTCAATGCAAAAATAGTTTTTAATCTCCAAACATTGTAATATTAATTTTTTTATACCATATACTTAAAAACATCTAGACAATGAAATAATTTAAACATTCTTATAGATTTATTTAAGCGTAGCCAAATCTAATTGTTTGAATACACGTTAAACGCAATGGGGTATAATTTAAGTTTAACGCCTGTAACAAAATAGCGAGTTTGCATTAGATTAGAAGTAACTTCAATTTTGTTGGCAACACTGACTATTAATTATGTTGTTACGTAAATTGAGCTTAACCTCAATGGATCAAATCCGCACCTAGTCGTATTATGTACTAGTGCGAATGCCTTATAAACTGAACAGCCTCGGCTACTGGTTGCTGATGAAATGTTTAAAGGAAGCGTTTAACGTGTTACAACTACCTTTAGTATTATTGTTAGTCTTAACAAAAGTTAACAAGGGCGTGTCGGCGCGCAACATCTGGAATAGATTCAGCGCTACTAACATACCTTCACATCCACGCGCCGCTACTATATACATAATAATACAATGAATACAAACTAATAAAGCAAATATATTAATATTTCTCTTAATACTCTTTCGATCGGTAGTCACTAACTTTGCTAAGCTAAAATTTAAAGGGACACGAGCGGGTCGGAGGAGGTCCCCGGTTTCTTTCAAAGTACTGAAAGTAACCTTTAAGTTTTAAGACGTCTTACAACCCTAATTTTTCCTTGGAAGGAAGTTGTCTCAAAAAAAACTGACACTAATTTTGTTCTATAAAGCCTTAGCAAAGCTTATTGACACTATATCTAGATTAGACTTTGTAAACTCTATGCTTATACGTATTAAGTCTAAATTTCCTTTTGTATTAATCCGGTGCGTTCAATAGAGACTGCGAGTCGAGCAGCTGGCTCGCATCTATGAGGCTGACCTGCATGGAGTGGAGGTCTCTTTCGACGTTGTCGTGCCGATTGAGGCTGAACGGGAAGAATCGTGATACCACCGGGACGGGGTAAGGGTCCGTGACGTCATCGTCGCCGTTAGAGTGCCGGTCGCTCATTATGGAGAGCGACGCAAGCTTTTCATTTAACCTCTGGATCTGAAACGAGAGTTAAACTGTGCAGTATATAGCATAGAGTATTTGCATACATTATAGTGTAGAATTTAAGTCTTCGGTTAACTGATTCCTGGGTTAAGTGTTGTAGAGTTTGTTGTATGGTTTTGTCCATCCCATCTGACTAGCCGTTACATAATACATATGTATACAGATATTATAAATCTACCTTCATAACAAAATCATCGTGTTCCGGCTGTAAATATATGAGAAGCTAAATATCCTGGGTGAGCACACTGCAATTCATAACCCTTTCGTCACTTAATATTATGTAATTGATATAAAGTGTTAAATAAGTTTTTCAAGAATATTGTTAGCAATGCTGGTATAAAAGCAACTACTGTTCAAATACTGGTAATTGTCTAGGACCTCCTCTCGACAAGCATGAGTACGTATTTATTTTATAATGAGCAGGAAGTTTGCTTAATGGAAAGTGATACGCCTGAGGCGCTACAAAGTTCTTTAAAGTAGAATGAAGTAAATTATGTAATTAGTACTTTTTAGAGACAAATAGTTTTTTTTTATGTAGGTACAGGTTAATGCTTGACCACGATCCCACCTTGTGTTAAGTGAAGATGTGGTCTGTGATAGTAAAGCGCATTGACTTAGCAAATGGTGGTATGTATGCCTGTGTATGTATGTATGTGGTTAAGTGTACCTGCGCGCGTAACCGGCAGTGATGTAGGTGATAGTGCGCGCGTCCTGAGTGTGGAGCGTCAAGAGGCGGTAACCAACGCTCGTAGCACAGCGCCCACAGCTCTACGTCAGCCACGGTGGTGGATGCTCGCAGACGGCTAGCCATGCTCTCGCTCCGTGCGCCCGCCTCCCGCCGCGCACCCCGCCAGCTTGATGTTGGCTGACCTGTTATTAAATATCATCACGTGATGCCTTCTTCAAACTTTATTTTCGAGGTCATGTCAAGAAAACTATTCTGATATTCAGCTATTCCTATAATCTATATAGGTAAATTAAAAGTCGAGAAAACACGTACCAAACCGATTAGCCGGGGGCGCCGCATTGGTTAGCGCGAACAGCGGGTTGAAGAACAGCGCCTTGTCTTGCTCCGAAAACTGCTCGCCCCAGTCCCACAACGGTCTCGCTACAAAGTTCTTAAGACAACATTGATGGTATTAGATCTCGATTCCAGTTAGTAATTCAGCACTAAGGTAACGATATAGGAAAACAACTAAAGTTATTTTAAGAATTTAAGGAAAGCATGAAACACGGTTGTATATTTTCTTATTTAAATTGGTCAGTACCGCACCATGATTCCACTTGGCATTAAATAGTAATGTGTTCTGTTATGGTAAAACTGAGTAACATTCTATTTGTTTTTCTCTGCCCCCTACGTCATGTTTTGTAGCGTTCACTAACATCGGCAAGGTGATCCACTCTATTGCCGTTCGGAGCTGAAGCTCTTGGTTTTTAATCGACGACGTTTCGAAAACAAAGATGGTAACAGACGGTGGAACGAACTGTGATTTGTCATGAATTTGCGTTCATGTGTAGGAAATAAGCTCACCTTGGAGACAGCCAGTTCCCTGTCTCTCGGGCAGTTAAAGAGGAACGTGTCGAAGAGGTGGTTGTGAGCACAATCCCAAAGGGTAACCAGGTACGTGTCAGTGTATTGAAATGCGGCCGGGTACTGCTGCAGAAGCTGCCACGCGCAGTCGAGGAATAGAAGAAACACAGGCGCGCACTGTGCAGGTGCCTCCTTTGACTGGCCAGGCCGAGGTAGCCCTAACCTGTCGAGAAACAGGTGTTGTGAAGTCAACAGCGACAACTTAGTAGATAAATTTCGTTTAGTTGTAGACTGACCTGTCACAAAATGGGTGTCCGAGCGCCACCCACTCCTTTTGCACGAGCGACTGGAAGCCAGATAGAGTGCGGCAATGCGGGTCCACTAGCAGCTGTGCCAAGCACGACACCACTGCACTGTAGTCGACACCGTCACCTGATAATGAATATGTCTGTCTAATCATTATTAATAATTCCTTGTGAAATTATTAAAATTCCTAATAACCCTTAATAAAAAGACACTTGTTCTTGGTGATCATCATTCTATTGATAATATCTCATTGTGAAAAGAAAGACATTAATAAAAGTTGTACGAAATGATCAGCCAATCTGAACCTGTTGATGATACGCCAGCCCCGGCGTTGCGGATATTAAATTAACACCATGTGACGTTGAGGTTAAATATTAAGCTGTAGAATATAATATATTTTGTTAATATTTTCATCACAGTAATTCAAAATACAAGAATCCCGCACATGCAATGGTTTCGTGAACGATGTTCTGTGTATGTTAATTAAGTATATCGTATTTGTTCATTTTTCGTTGTGTGTATTGTTGTGCATGTGGAATTAGCCTGTAAGAAATTGTTACGCTGATCTAATTGTATATAGCCAGTGTATATATGTTGTAGATTTAATTTAGGCGTAAACAATTGTTGGCTAGTCAAAATAAATAAATATAGATAATAAAAATGGGCAGAACGTACCCTCTTGCAGCACTACAGTAACGTTGTCTGCGAGGTGCGCCGCGGCTTCCTCTGCGAATGCAAGGCAATTTGACACGTAGCGCAGCCAGCGGCTCGACTCCAGAATCGAGTAGTACTGCGAGTCCTGCAGCTGCAGACGGCGGAAGGGCAAGATATAATAAATAAAGAAAAATAGAATACAAGAAACCATTTTTTTACGCCGGTGGGCCAACAGACGGCGGTAGATTCCCAAAATAGGCGAGGTAGGTTGATAAAGAACCCCACCCATCAAAACTGCATAAGTAACCGAGATTCGAAGCATGGAGCGTCATATTAACAGCCAGAGGTTAGTCACAGAGGCCATTTAAGTAATCACATTATACATCACCAGCAGTGGGACATTAAGTAAGCTGTATATTATTTTGATTGATGTACTAACACTAAGAAACCATTTATAATGTTTGATAAATGTAAATAAAAAAGTTTAAGAGAAATATCATCTACGAGATATGAGAATATAGCAGAGGTGTGGAATCTTTTTACCATTAGAGGCCACATTTAAATTTAGCAGCAATGAGAGAGGCCGCATAAGCTGATTGACCTAAGAAAGTGACTTTTTTTTTTACGAAAGGTTATGAAATTTTCAGTAAACTGAAAACTTATTTATTTGGATAAAAAACTAACATTCCGGCAATACTCTGAGAAAACCATAATTGATTTCAAAAATCTTCGAATAAATAATTTTTCAGTTTCCTGAAAATTCTACAATTTTTTAATTGCCAATATTCCTTCTAAATAAAAAAAGGAAAAAGAAAAAACACACACATAAGCCGGATTTTTTTTCGTTTAGTTCATTCTTATTGCAACCTGGGGGCGCTAAAAACTGTTAAAAAATTAACATTGAGTGTCCAAATCTGAAACGGATGGTCTGTGGGCTAGAGCTTTGCTCATGCGTGTTAGACTCCGTTTCAGACTAGTATTCTAGAGTCATGTTACAATATTACTCGCTTTGGATTGGATTTTACGCGCAACTGTAATGGCGTTGATATACAAGTTGATTGAAACGAACTCTACCATTTTGTAATAGGTGGCAAAGGGCCGCAGGTTCCCCACCTATGGAATATAGGTTATAATTCACATACCCAGAAATTGCCTAGTGTTGTAGGTGTGCACAGGTCCGCCAGCTTCCTATGTGAAGCGTGTAGTGCCTGCAGCGGGGGTAGGTGCGAAGGAGATGGACCCCCGGCCGCGCTGTTCCCGCACAAGTATATGACGTGGGGCGGAGTCAACTTCGGATGCGAGCGCCGAACCTGGACCAAAATTTTTAAGTATATATGAACATTTGTATTTCTCTGTGTGTACCACTTATATCATAAACTGTCATAGAGTTGAAACTTCACATACTTGAAAATGAAATTAAATATTCATTATTAAATAAAATATTTTATAGTGTTGATGAGTATTTAAATGATAATTGTAGTTGTCTGTGTGTACACTTATAATAAAATTCCACAAACTGTCATAGAGTTGCCACTTCACATACTTGAAAATGAAATTAGATATACATTATTAAGTAAAACATTTTATAGTGCTGATGAGTATTTAAATGATAATGTGAGTAAATAAAACACCCCGATTCTTGAACAGTATGTTACTCACTATGTAATACATTTTGAAATAAAAATACCTCTCTCATAGTTTCTTGCGCTCATTCTTTCCAGGTTAAAATAAAGAAAAGGTTAACCTGTGCGCTGCGAAGACAGTCTAGGTACGGAAAGGGTATACGTGTAATTTGCTGTCGATATATTTAAAAAAAAATTGTGACACATACCTGTTCTAGTAAAACACTCTCGGCAGTACCGGATTGGTCAGTCTGTAACAACTCCCCACTCCTCAGCAGCGCCGCACCCTCGGGCCTGCCCCAAACCCAAATCGGAACTCGTCCCGATCTGAAATGACGAGCTGATTCCATCAGATTATAATCCAGCACAGAACTCGGTACTATGAGGGTCTCCCCGGCCGTCAGCATAAAGGCATCCGATGTTCCGTTGATACAGGTTATCCTCCAGTGGGGGCACTCGCAGCGCTCCAATTCCCTCTTCCAGTCGCCCGGCCGTTGGAACATGTTGAGGTCTGAGGGTAGTGTGGGGTAGTACGGCTCGCGGTACTCGAACGCGAACAGCAGGTCGTGGCGCTTTGGAAACGCGTAATGGACGAGCGCCATCGCCACTTGCCTTCCATTACCAATCGGCGAGTTGGCGAAACTAAAGGTCATCACTTTCATATTCTGAAATTCAAAAAATTATTCTTCTGTTACATATCTCTTTTATTTTCATCATTATCAACTTCATTTATTTTATAGAGTTCCTATGAAGACGATTTTTGAGCGGAAAATCTTCGCAAAAGGTACCTTGCCTTTAGGGGGGGAGTCAAGGTTATATGGAGATTTTTACCCACTAAAACCTCAATGATCGTCCTCAGCTTTTGGGGAGATCACAAAATCTCCGTTCGGAACGCTATCGAGTTAGTAGAGATCTGCCTCCAGGAGTGGACTGTCGGAGGTCGTTGGTAATGATGATGATTATTTATTGTTAAATACGGAAACTTTGTACTAAATGCGGTACATACAGAACATCTTTTAAACTGAGCTATTATGACTTCATAATTATTATATTATTTTACTAAAGAAACTAGGTGTAATGAAGAATGTGCCCTGTCGCTGACAGATCTGGGGCATCCCATTCATAACGGCTGATGACTTTCGCGGTAGGTTTAGTGGGTAGAGTCCCACACACCCACCCAGGGCATCGGCGGAACGTCCGTAAAAGGATTCCCTCGTGTTAAAAAAAAAAGGTGTAATGAAGAGTAGTTTTTTGTTCCGAAACACATTTGCTTAATTTGACCATTCTTTGGGGTAAATTAGATGGTATGATCTGACCGACCTTGCATATGACTTGTAGGCCTTTGACCTTGCCCGGCATGTCAGCGTAGGGAAGAAGCCTCCGCCGCCGCTGAGGGCCGCCGTCTGTCAGCCACAATGCGCCCACGCCGGTCAGCGGCACGTCGTAAGTACCCAGCAGATGGTTCCTCTGACCACACTCCTGAAAAACCAACGCACCACATTACATAACAATAACTTTTTTTTGAATTAATCGTCCTAACTTATTTATTCCAATCTCCAATATTTGATGTCTTATCACATTTCTTTTTGCCCGAACCTTGCCCCATCCCAATGCAGTAATATCTGCATTCCTTTTATTTATTTAGGGCAGAGTTCCCCAAACTT
>DWLS01004994.1:0-13233 GCA_018246255.1 Pachliopta kotzebuea | reverse complement strand
CAAGATGGTGGTGGACTGATTGGAGATTTGAGTGGAGACCTCGAATGTTAGTGAGGTCCACTTTTAGTGAGAGGAAGCTGCTTATCAGTTTATATTCACGACACTCGGAACCGAGGAAACGATTAACATAGAGAAAGAAAATATTCAAGTTACATTTGGTCAATAACTGTTAAAACCAATTCTAGCGCCATTAGAACAAATCCTAATGTTGGTTACAGAACCAAAGAATACCACAACTAAGTACAAACATTTAAAGATTACATACATAGTTGGGTGTTAATGAAATTGTTGAATTGTTGCAAGCGTTTATAATGTGGATAAGCAAAATGTTAAAAATCTCCTACAAACAGTTCGTCAGTAAAGCATAAGTACAGCAAAGAACCAACAGCAAACGGCGGCTGATGACAACTGTCATGTAGGGAAAAGTGGTCTATTTTGGCCACCTTTAGTATGGATCTCGTTAAAATTTTCCATATATGGTTCTCGAAAGCAAGATTTCCAGAAAACATGCATTAGGAAGACAGAGAACAAAGTGGTTTGATAACATAAGAGAGTGGACACGTTTTGGTTAAGCTATGCTAAAAAAGAACGGCAAAGGATCGATATTGTTTTTTCCAATTGATCGCCCAACTTCATTTTGAATAATAACACTCAATGAAGATAATTAAGGAAATGTAGCTTGTTATACTCAATTGACTATTGAATAACGTACTGATTATCGCGCACAAAAATTATTTCATTACAAAATTATATTGTCTCTACATACTTATTGTCTGATCTAACCAATCCATTTACGGGACAATTGATTTTATTTATCAAATTTTCATTGAAAATTTAGACTCTATGCATCGAATAGACGTAACAAAAGTGGAAAGATGCAAAATGAGCAATATCGCCGTGAGCCAAGAACAAATAAACGTCAATGCTTAAAAACAAATCTGTGTTAGGAACACCGGGGCACACGCGTGTATATATGAAGGGGGATATTGCTACAAAGGAAAGCAATTTAACAAAATAAAAAATGCTATATTAGAATCCGTAGGAAGAAACAAATGATACGGGAAATACTTAAATCACTGCTATTGATGCGGAATTGGAAATTACGGTCCCGGGGACGAAATTATGTGCCCGGAATATCGTAAAATAATAAATGACTTTCCTGAAATAAGGCTCATTTAATGCGATTGATATTTCTGTATAATTTTCACTTTGCTACATCATATAAATATTAATGTTTACAGACATGAGTTTTGGTAATAGGGTATATACAAAAGAATTTCATCATCAAATCATGATTTAAATTACAAGTTTTATGATAAGTCATTTAATTTTAAAAATATATATTACTTATGACGTGTAGTTAGAGATTTATTTATTAAAACAGCTATAATAAACTTCATAGCTATTTTTTGAATTTGCCTTAAGCCGCGCTATACCGTGTATCACGAGCAAAGTGAAAATATAACTTGAATTATGAAAATTTCATTCAAGGATAGAAAAATTATAGCCTTTGTTCCTATTTTATCTCGCTTTAATGCCGTAACAGAGCACTATCGAAATTGGCTTCGATAAAATTTGCGTAACGTCACCCAATTGGAAATAAATTCAAATAATTGCTTGTTTAATGTCACATTTCGCTATATCTTACATTTATGTTCTTTATCATTTGTTTCTTTTGATAAAACTGTTTATATTTACATCATAATAAGTAACAAGAAATTTTTTTTATGATAGTTATTATATTCACAAATGTAGATATTTTACTAAGGTTTGTGTTGCATTTCTAACACGATTGAAAGAAACAAAAGTCATAAAGTTTAAGCAGTGACAACATATTTCACGAACGCGGTACTTTTATTAGACAGAGCCAGATGATCGCTGAATCCCCCCTTTCCGCGGGAATTTAAACTTGAGCTGTGCTGGTATTACGAAAGTTTTCAGCTCAACGAAAATACACCGGAACGCTTTCAAAAGAGAAATAGTACTAGGAGAGTTTTTTTTCATCAATTCACTCACGACGGGATTATGTTCACACATGGGCACGGGGCTCTTGCCAATCAGAAACCTTTGAGGAACTTTGTAAGGGATATAAAAAAGTCCAACTGCGAAATACGTTTGACAAATCGGATGGAATGGGACACCTGCCTTAAAGTTCTCACAGGACCCTTTAAGATTGCATTCGGCGAGCTAGAAGAAGTAATCTACATATTCACGCTTGTTATCACAAACGAGTTAGCCTCTCAACATTTTAAACTTTCGGCATAGCATCCACTATACTTAGTGGATTAAAAATATATGAATATAATTTTTTTATTTACCATTTTCACTATTTAAAAATTATGTATGATACATACTTCGTGCCAGTTAAATTTAATTTTTGTGTTAGCAGCGCACAGTTCACATTTAAATGTATTATCATACATACCCTCCAATTATCCTATATTATCATATATACAAATTTCTGTGCAGACGTTCATAACTTTGTGATTAAATAGCAAGATACTTCTTCTTATTCAAGTTCAACTTTTTACCACACATACCTACTTTGGGGAGTCATTTGTTGTCAGTGTTATTTTCTAACCAATACAATATGACATTTTTCAAGGAAAGAGTTTAACCATTTCCTTCTTCAAGACTGGCATCCAGTCATCATCATTGGATCGACTCCCGGGTATTGCGATTGTCTATGAGTGGCATTGATCACTTTCCATCACGTGAATTATTCACAAATTAGCCAATTTTTTTTATTGTTGGAGGCGACTATACGAGTCAAGCCGCATGCCCGTAAAAACAAGACGCTGGTAAATGTGATATACACAACACGAAATTGCGCTCGTCGCTTTATGACATAAGGTGTTAAATTTTTATACCCTAGTAATTTCAATAGCCTACAGCACCTTTCAAACCGGAACAAATTGATATTTCCACATTACTATTTGCCTGCAGAAACAGGAGTTGCGGTGGTACCGACCTAGAGGGTCTCTAACAAAAGACCTAATACCTGTAAATATTTCCTTTTAAAAAATTTTATAAATATGTTAAGGAAATTTATATGTAAGCAAAAGGCTGTTTGTATTAATATTTGGTGTAATGCAATTTATTATTTGAATTTGTAGAAATACAATGTTTGTTTTATACGACAACACTGAAGCAATTTGTATTCGCCTCTTGTAGCGCCGGTAAAAGTTGACGGTCGCTGGATTGCCACTCTAAATTTGTCCAGGTGTATGTACAATCTGATAAGCAGACAGTATCTAATCAAAGAGACATTTTGTTGTGGCCATTCTTTACTCTGGCCAAGTTCAACGTACTAGTCTGCTGTAGACAAGCCTCTGGAATTGAACCTGTTTTTCTGTTAAGAAAATTCTAGGTTTTGTTTGAAGATTTATTGTAGAATGCTGTCTTATGATCGGACTACTTCTGAATTATTAGTTTTAGGTTTCAGGAAAGTATTTTCTGTTAAATTTTAAAATGTTTTATTCACACAAAATGTAATCAAAATCACTAATTTCGATGCTAAAATTTTATGTGTGTTAACCTACCCGGCAATATTTTTATCAGTTTATTTACATAGATATAGTTTTGTAAATACAGGAGAGATAAACAAAACAAAACTTTTAATAATCGTTGTACGTCATAGAAAAGTTATATACATTTAGCTTATATACATGTGTGCTTTGTAGTAGAAGAAAGCACCAAAACTTATGTACATTCAAAAAAAACTATATGTTTATTATATATTTTTTATTTTACATTTCATTCTCCTGTGACCGAAAATCAGGGCCTTTTTTAACACATGTTTCTATACAATGTTAAACCCTCTCTATTTATTTAAATATATACATCTTTTTCCCGATTATTATACCTACTATATATTTAGTCTATTCACGTTTACTTATCATCATCATGATCATTTCAACCGATAGACGTCCACTGCTGGAAATAGGTCTCTTATAAAGTATAGGTCTTTTGCTTATAGTTATTTACTATTTGTTTCTATTGTTTATTTACATTTATAATGTATACGTGGTGTACAAAGTATCAATATAATTATTTTTCTTGCAGACCTTACTAGCTATAAATATACAATATTTTGGGAATCTATTTCCAATGGCATTACTGCAGATTATCGTAATAATATTATTACTATTTACTACTCTATAAGAATACATAATATAGTTAAAGATAAATAAAAACACTAGGAATTATTAATCGCTAGTACATTCCCCGTATACTGTTGCAGTATCTCAACTGAGATACAAAGCAAAGTGCATAGCATGAATATTGATTTCGCCTTTGAATAGAAATATGATATTATTATGTTGCGAAGAAACTATACAAAGTGCATTTAAAACAAGCGTCTCGACTAGTTTAAGTCTAGACAAAGCGAGTTGTAAGGTTTGCTGCCAATTGCACTCCCGGGAGTAACCCGCAACTTCTTCTCCATTTAAATATTTCCTTGCAATTAATTTAATTTAGTTAACAAAGAGAAGGGCCGGGGAGCACTCTTATTCTCAATTAGTAAGACATAGAAGAAAATCTTAACAAGCATCTTTGCTACCAAGTGACAAGTATTTTGAGAAGAATACCGATTTCTTTGTTAAGTTCTCGCAGTTTTTATTTTTAATTAAAGTACTCAGCAGATAGACTCAGTTCATTTGGAATTATTAAAATAGAGACCCAAAGTAGGAATGGAATTTTTTTGCACGACCTCGGTTGCTATTGTATTCTTAAAAAATACCTCTCATTTATTTGCTTTCTTTAAACATCTTTAACTTTCTTTTGTTGAATATAAAAATAAATAGTTTTTCGCATTCAGTTTTGAGTCTTCAAAAGGATTATGAATTGTTATAAGGCATTGAGTTTTCGGAACTTGATATATTAACTAGATTAAGCACTCTTATAAACACTTAGAAATAAAGTGCGGGTAACCTAAATATTTCTATGATGAAACATAAAAAATATACGTATGTTAATGGAAACTAAAATACTTGATATACATAAGGTTATATGTAATTACTTGGAAATCCATGAGAAATGAAGATTTAGATGATTGGGTCACAATTTTTTTTTTGGTAAGAATATTATCGGTATACAGGAAAATATACTCTACTAATTTTTATAAATAAACTACTTTTGCACTTTAGTCAATTTAACACCTGTTATTTATATACAAGAGTTCGTGTTGCAAGTTAAAGGTAAAGCAACGTGTTAATAAAACTTCTATTGAACAGAATAATGTGATTATATTCCTAGACTATTTATTGACAGATTTTATAAAATCGCTATGTTCTAATGGCACCTGCACACGAAAAGTGCGGTGTAATATATGTTACGTACATGGTATATGGACGATGCCCTGGGCGATGCGATATCGTTGAATTTACAGCGCAGTAAACCGTAAATACACAGTTAGCCCACGGCCAGCCATTGATCTCCCATTCACCATGCCCTTTTTGTTCAGGAATTACGATTGATGAGTATGATAGTAATATATATTTTTTTATTTACGACTATGAACAACGTAAAAGGTTATTAAATCCCAAAAAGTATTATTGGACACAGAGCGTGATGTCATTTGCAGAATGTAATTTCAGAAATCAACATGACATAAACTTAAATTGGATATTAATATTGAAACGATGATATTTTTTTAAGGCTCACCCAATCTTATTTGTGATATTTATCTATTTTATATATATAGTCTGGTTTTTATTTTATCGGCCATGTCTAACTTCTCTTTCTAATTAAGGTTAACAGAGACAAGATTTTAAGTTGGATTATACGGATTTGGACTATATTTATTAAACATTTCGAGTACTAATAGTCACGAGAGTACTATATCCTGAACTAATAGGCATTAATTAGTGCAATAGTATCAGACAAATCTTCACAAAATGATCTTGTGGTAATATAAATTTTTTTGAGCCATAATTCTCAGATGTTACGGCATTATTACAGAATGTGTTATACATTATCAAGTTAGGTAATGAATTCCAGAGGCAAGTGAACAATTGGACCCCTTCTTAATACTGGTTTTATTGCCGGAGCTATAAATGCCACGGCGCTTATTATTTTCCCGTCGTAAAACAACAAAATAATATTGTTACAATAATCACAACCCCTCAACTATCAAAGCGTCAAGTTCCCACAAAACCACATTTTATCACGCATTGTAATTCGGGTTTTATTCAATGTAATAACTACACAAGGCCTGTTTTATTGCTAACCGAAATCTATAAGAGGTGAATATAATAAACATTTCAACTAATCCAATGCTTTTATTACATTCCGGAACTCGCTACAACAAAACAACTTTAGGGATGATATCTATTGGAAAGAAACGGACAAAAAACAGAAAAAAATATATAAACATGACTTTATTGGTTATTAGAAAATTTAGAAATTTAAACATTAATGTAAATAACGTATCTAAATTTATATCAACAACGATATATGTTATTTCCTGTCATATATTTTTAAATCCTGCTTATTAACTATAAAGCGACATATGTCTAATAAATTTTAAAATTTATTTTACTGCTGAACATATCTATAGTTTAATCTTAATATGATTAATACATTAATTTAAAAATTAATATCATGAGTAATTCAAAAGCTTTTGAAGCAGGTTTATAATTGAATTTTTTAAATACATATAAATAATTTGTAAATACTATTATTTATAAAATTCCATGTTACATGTGCTATACATTAATTTAATTTATATTAGAACCCGTCTGCAATAAAAGTTAAATTTGGCGCTTGTTTGAATTACTAAAGGAAGAACGTATCGCTACATCGTATATGAGTAGATAAAGTTAATGTAATTGACTTAATGTTTAAACAAAAATAAACTTTAAACTCTGACTTATATGGATACTATTTGAAAGTGATAGCTTCGTATTTGGGGGTGCAATATTATCTTTTTCGCATTCAAACAAATGAGAAAAAACTGGGGTCCGGCGGACGAACTTTTTAATTTGTCATTACAGGACAGCGTCCAAGCTTTAAGCATCATTAACTTTTTTCGTAAATGTCTGGGTTCTATGGGTTACATGCAAAGAAGGAGGACATTCTATTATCCCCTCTCTACTAATGAAAATTACTCCTATTATACGTATGTAACGTATTTTGGTTACCCACTAAGAGACTAAATAAACTAAATAAAAATAAATTACTTTCTTACCGTGCAATACGACAAAAGTTCTAATATATCTATCAATCATTAATATTTTAAACTTTCATTAAGTATTAATAATTAATAAGCATTTATTCTTTCTTCTACCAAAGATATTATATTATTACTCAATTAAAAACTTGTTGCTATTATGATAACTGTAGGGTATAAAGTGGATTTTAACACTCAAATCAAATAATTTATATCATGTAATAGACATTTCATTCCCAGATACAAATAATACCTATATTTATAATATGCATAATGTAAATACTTGATCTGTATTGGTATCGAACCGCAAACCACACAATAGCAACAGTAATGTTACCATTTAGCTCTTAAAGGACGTATCAATATCATCATCCTGTTCATGTACATATAAACAAAAAAACCTTAATTGTTAAATAATAAAACAATAATAATTAATATTATCATCCAAATAAGATTTTTGAAGTCAAATCTGCTAATACTAATTACACTTTGGATTCATCTTACATTTATAATGTTCACATGCTAACAGTTAAATGGTGTTAGTCTTTGTTGGATTCTTAAAGAGGGATCAATCAGTATTCTTATTTGAACCTTGTTGATTTTCACATTGAAATAAATCTAGGTTTTAACGACGGACGCTCATAACGCCATGTTTAACTGGGAGATACTCGAAGAGATGCTGAGTAACGCGTCGTTAGCAGATCTCGCGGCTGACGATTTTATTGCGAACTCCGGAGAGTATTGAGAAGTCTCGAGCGCACTTCACACCTCCCTAACGCTAGTTATGACATTTTTGATGTGCCTTTTCTTTGCACTTTTTGATATATTACTTTACGATGATATCCATACACGTATTTGAAAGTAATCTAATCACTTGGAAAATTATAATTAAAACGGCAAATGTAAAATAGTACATAAGAAAATTTATTACAAGGTTTTGAAAATACGCTTGAGTATAGAGCCGTACTAAATAATAAGCGAAATAAGATGAGCTCTGAAGTTAAGAAGAAGACAAAAAAAATGTTTTTCTTTATAATCATAACGTCATTAAGTATATATAATAAAGCTAAAGATACCTCGTTATTGCATAAGGCCCAGTATTTAAGTTTTCTAGCATTTCTACTGTTGCCTTAGAGATATTCACCTTTTTGCGAAGGTTTTACATGATATATTCTTATATTTTTCCAAATAAGGGATAAACTTTATGGTTGTTGTTAACCACTTTCCTCTCCTTTACGATTACAACTTGAAACTATGCATCCCGAACACTCCAATTTCCTAAAGAGCTATGGAGTGTCCGCTTTGATTTTCCCTCTTGCGAAACTGAAGTGTCTTGCAGGACACGCTTTTTCAATTTGTCAAACGAGTTTCCAGCTTAGGATCTTTTACTTACGCACTATATATTTGTTAGGAAACTATAGTGTGGAATTATGAAAGAAAAACTAGATAAAATAGTTTAGTAATTGTTGAGGTATTTATTATACTTGTACAAGTATTTCGACTTTTATTAAATAACATTGTGTTTTTTTATTAAAAACACTTAGGTTTTTTTAAATAAAATTTTAATTATATTATTTGAATTGCTCACGTCAAAATAATTACTATGAAATTTTATTTTAATAGGCATGTGAAAATTTGCCGTTATTATTATAATGAAGTGTTTACCAAAAATTTTAATTTTAAAGAAGTTTTGGTAAAAACTAAATAGTAAAGTAATCTTGATCATCGGAATTATCACTTTTGATACTTATTACCAGTCAAATTTAAATATTCAATATACTACAAATGCTCTTTAGTTTTGAGTGGTTTTAGTAACGAACCATTTTCAGTAAATTATACTACATAAACAAATACGTGAAACTTATATTATATATATTTTTTTAATTTTCAGTGTAATTAGAAAAGCTTGTAAAGTATGCTCGAGGCTTTATTTATAGAGTCCCTTAAATACTAAGTTTATATACCGGATTAATCTAGTGAGCAAAACCAAGCGCCAGTAGACAGGAGTAAAATGAACAAAGACTCGCAAAGTAAGCCGGTCTCTTAACTTCTCGGCCCGTTTAAACCCTTCTTCGTGAATTAAAGCACTTCCTTTATTTTGAAGGCCCACGACAGACGTCAAATGCATTGTTTTTGTGACACCCCCCGACCCCTCACCCCTACAACGACTAACGCTGAATTGTTCCCATCACACCCAACACCCTCGCATTGCGAAACGACAATTATAATTTAAACAACAAATAGTCCTGCCCAATGCAAGCTGTTCTCATATAATTTCTTCTTTAGATACTTGTTCACAAATTAAAAAGATGCTTTGTCCATCTTCTACAATTCTTAAATAACTTTTGCTATAACTAGGTCTGGTCTAGATATACTCCAAGCTATTTCTGCTTCCAAGCAGTATGTAGACACATCTGTCTTCCGGTTTAATTGGTGCTGTAGCTAGGTAAATTATTACACCTGTCTTATGTCCCAAGGCGACGAACACAATATGATAATATACACATATATCAGAGCCATAGTTATATCTAATTGGGTTATATAAAAAAAGTTTTTTAGTATTTGCTTTCCACAATTTCGGATTATAAATACCCCTTAAGCAATTTTTTTTCTTCTTTATGAATTTTATGAAAATCATTAAAAGTTTATACTCTTACATTACAAAACAACTTTTTTCTGTAATTAAAGGTTTTTGTAAGTTTTATTTGTAGCAACAAAAACTTTAGAGACATGAGATATAAAGTTTAAAAGATGTTGATTTAGAGAATCTTTTTTTATACTTTTTTATATTCGTCTAGACGAAGAGTCTAATAAGGCGATCACCTGATGGTAACTGATATGCATCATACCGAGGCGGTGATTAAAATGATATGCATTGAAACACATTGTCACCGCCTTGCTACATAAGGTGTTAAGTCTCGTTATTCTAGTAATTTCTCTAGCTACAACACACTTCCAACCGGAACTCAGTAATATTTGCACAGTACTGTTTGTCGACCGCA
The DNA here is from genome assembly GCA_018246255.1 of Pachliopta kotzebuea. Lineage (NCBI taxonomy): Eukaryota > Metazoa > Arthropoda > Insecta > Lepidoptera > Papilionidae > Pachliopta > Pachliopta kotzebuea. The sequence continues at coordinate 3,060 of DWLS01004994.1, read as the reverse complement.
AAAGAAGCTGCGGTGGTACCTACTTAGATGGTCTTCGGCAATAGAAACCTACCACCAGTATTGGATACTGCAGTAATTATTACATTAAAATATATACTTTGTACTGTAATATATGAACCGTTTCATTATTGATGATTATATTAATAAAAATTATTAAGTCTGCTCCCAAAAAGGCTGGCGAGGTATTCGAACATGCCCGTCTAGCTACAAAATTCATTTTGTAAATCTGCCCCCATAACAGCATTGCTATGTTCCCCGACCATGTGTCACTTAACACCATGTGATTTTGAGATCAAAATTTTAACCCATTTTAAATAAGGTAAGCAACAAATAAAAGGATTTCGTTCAATAACGAAAAAACCGAGATCAAAAAAATTTAAACATTAATGTTTTTGATAATCTTATTTAGCAGGGAATCAATAAATAGATGTGCGATTTAACTTTATTTGTGTTGTTCCGCGTTTTCAAGCGGTTTTATAATACACATTAAAGTCCCTTTAACTTTTATATAGATATAAAAGGCCTCATCAATTTTCGAAGTGCAAAGTCCGTAAAATTAATGACGGCTTAAAGTTTTTCTACGCTGACCAGCGGACGGGCGGAATGCCTGGAACGTCGCCGCTCCAGGAAAAAGTTAATAACGCCTGACGCCGCCTGGACCCCTCTCCGGCGCAATTATAAATTTATACGCCGTGTTCCACTTCCCCTGTTTGGGTTTTTATATTTAATTATCTGAACAAAATATGGACTTGTTTATTATTAACTAAATTAACAAGGAATTGTATGCTGAATGTATAAAATTATAGGCCTTTAAAAAGATAAAGATTGCGGCTTTGGAAGTACAGGTTTAAAGAAGACGTTTGTTTTCTATAACTTATATTTACTAGTGCCAAAGACCACTTATGTAGGTACCACCGCAACTCCTATTGCAGCTGACAAACAGTACTGTGTTCCAGTTTGAAGAGTGCTGTATGTTAATGAAATTATTGGGGTAACTATACTTAACACATGTTTCAAAGCGTCGACCTAAATGTGGTGCTGTGTACATCATCTCAACCAGCGCCACGTTACGGGAAAATGTATCACTTACTATCGCCTTTCTCCTCTTTTAGCTTCGAAAAAAAAATGTTAAAATGCTAATTTTCATAGCTGTGTTACCCACAATTAAATAATATTTATATTGAATTCTTGTTCGAATTAGTAATATACATGTCTATTTATTTTAACACAGATTGTATGTTTGATTAAAAACTTTTAATATTTTTTTCTTTTATAAGAAAATTTCCATAAAAAGTACATATTAAGTTTTTTTATTCATCGTCCTCTTCAACTTCGGTTACAGAAATACCAATAACATAACATGATAACTGCTCTTCTTTTTCATCTAACACAGAGAGTATGACCTCGTACTCGCCGCAGAATTCAAGTGATAACAAATCCTTCGCAAATTCCAATGATATTATTAAATCTGATATTGGATAAGTTTTCTGAAAAAAAAAGTTAATGCATCAATAAGTCACAGACATTAATACTTCTTAAATCACATATTTTTATTTCTGTTTCCATCGTCTAAAGTAAAGTAATACATGGATTTTTTAATAAGTAGAGCTTTAACCGCTTTGAGTTCTGCCTGCTATGGTAACACTTGATCAAAAAATTTGGTATAAAAACATATTTGGTACAAAAATTCTGATGAATTACCTCCGGTATAGGACAGTCGGTCACATTCATACTTCGCACCAGAGGATACCAAGGTGCATCCTCACTTTTTAAACTTTTACATAGATCAGACACCGAGGCGAATGAGAACTCCTTACCGACATCCATTAACTTCCACACCTCTATACTTACCTGTAAAATTACATAAAACGTAATACATAATATAATAACTAAATGTATATAAAACTGCACTTTATGACTTCCTGTCCTGTCTGTAACCTAAAAACTAGTATTAACTGCATTACTTCTAGGCCTTAGATTAGATTTAAAATTAACATATTCAGTACAAATATTGTATAAAACAGAACGTATACTTATCACATGAGAAGATCCCACTTGTTTTATTCTTAATGTTATAATAAATATGGTTAAACATATACTATCTATATCTCAAAAGATACACATAAAATACGGAACATAAATTCCAGAAGATCATGTTTAATAGTTTTTTTAAAACTTCGTCCTACCTGGTACCCTGCTTGAACCGTATGTAATATTTCGAGGTCTCCACTTAAGCCAATACCGCCCTCCTCATCTTCATTGCCATTTACTAAACCAACTTGAAAACTGTCACATCTCACATGTTTGTTTTCAAAGTCCTTACAGCTTCTAAAGTCTTCCGAAAATTCTGCTTTATACGCGATCTTTAACGGGTACAAGAATCAAGTAAATCATTTAAAGACTTAAAAACAAAACCATGCAAGTATTAAAGATAATAATAGTTGAAAGGTATGTCTTTACATTTGTTTTATCTTTGAAAAAAATATATTGGTAATAAATATGTACATCCTTTACAATTTTTATTTTATTTAAGACTGAAATTGTCTTAAAAATAAGTCTTATCTGAATGGCAATAGATTTTAAACTAAACCTTATTTAAGCAATTTCTATTGATCCTCCAAAAGTACTCTTTTAAACTTTAAAATTTTAAACTGTCTTGCGTTTTAATTAACTGTTAATTACATAATTAGTAATTATGTTATAAGGAATGTGTTCCAGTTTGTTGGGAGTTGTTTTTAATGAAATTAATGCAGCAACAATAATTACATATCTCAAAGCAAAGAGCGCAATATTGAGAAGTGCATCATCCAAGAAGCTCTATATTTTTATGAGCAAGCATAAAAAAATGGATAAATTTTTTAATTTAAAAATATGGCAATAATACGTATTTAGTAACTAATATATGCTGAAAAACTTTAAAGTTTTATTTTATTATTTTATTTATTTTATTTTATTCTTTATGTACACTTACACGTATATATATAACAATACTATTTAATAAAAGTAACATAGTGTCACAAAGGCGAGCTTAACCCTAAAAAGAGTTCTCTTACAGCATAC
>DWLS01004993.1:0-13234 GCA_018246255.1 Pachliopta kotzebuea | reverse complement strand
TATATATATATTCTATTATATTTGGTTTTAACCGTATCTCGTTTTTAAAACTTCGGTTTCATAACCAAGATGAAAGGAAAAGGTGTAAACAAAAATCTATAAAGACCTGTTTATTGATTCGCCGCAAATATTAATTATTGATACAAAAATGTGGAGTGTAAAAGGTCGCATAGAACACTTCACGGGACCCAAGCAAAATTCACGTGCTCTAATTACTTAGAAAGTTTAGATAAAATCCTATAGGTTAAGAAAATTGTAAATAGAGTAAGTAATCTGTATTGTTAATAAAGAAAATTGTAACTGCTTACCATCAGGCAGGCCGTTGCTTGTTTGTCACCTTAGTGGTAGAAAAAACCAATGGTTTTTATTTACTGAGTGAGAGGTATGGTAGAAAGAAATGGAATGAAGTAAATAAGGATATGATTGAACGAATGAGAGAAGTGGAATGCTTGAAAGAAATAGGAAGAATGATTTAAAGATAGTAAATAAGATGAAGATAAACCTTGACCCAAAATCACTGAGGAATTAATTTGGAGCATTAATTAAAAAAAAACTTCTGCTAGTGGTGCAGCTAATCAACAAACGAGGCTCTGGATTCCCTCCAATTGGGCCAGCGTGGTGGAAGACGGTCCAGATCGCACCAATATTAGGGATGCCTATGCCCAGCAGTAGATGTCTATCAGCTGATGATAAAAAATCCATTCTTCAGTTTACGGTCTGCTCCGTAATTAAAAGCTCTTTGCTTTAATATGAATTGTAATTTTTTAGATCCTCCGCCCGCGGTGAAGCGTTTTAAGATATAATTTTAGCTTTATGGAGATTTTGAAAGTTTGTTTTATGGCAACACTTAAAGTTGTTCCCGACCTGGAATAGTGATTAATTGCATTAATAATTATGTTATTGTTTTCGATTCGGAGAGTACTAATAGAATTATAAGGAGGTTAGCACTGTAGTCAGGGGCTATCAAAAATAGGACAAAGTAAGCTCTGACTGTAGTAGAAGGCGACTGAAAGGTTGTTCGGGTTCGCGGGCTTTGATGGTCGGAGTCCTCACTGTCTATTAAGTGATTGAATGACAAGTACGAAGTGGTCTTGTATTTTATCGCAGTATACTGCTTATGCTGTGTAAGGCAACAGCTCTCTCCGGGATGTGCAGGAGCAGCAAGGTGGGACCGGTGAGTTCCATCAGAGATCTACTTGCCTTCCGCAATACACTGGAGATGATCATCGATGGAGTTTTAGTTGGTATAAATCCCACATAACCCTGACTTCCCCCCCAAAAGGACGGTTTCTTTTGAAGATTTCCTCTCGCAAAAAAAGGTTAATAGGAGCAAATGGTCAAAATTTTATATTATCAATTTTTGTTGTAATTTCTTTGTAAGGAAATATTTGAATTTATTTCTAATGGAAAAGGAACAAATCAATAATACATTGGTTAATATATTCTTTTATAGTTTATATATTGTTTTTACTTATCTTTTATATGTAAAGGAAAATATAATTTCCTTTTTAATTTTAATATTCAGAAGTGTTTATGGTAACTTATTTTTATAACCTATGATAGAGTATTGTTGACAGCAATTTCACATAAACTATATTGTTTGGTTCTAAAGTCAATAATTTATTATTATGGAATCGACATTAGGATTATTTACATTAAATGTCGTTTAATGAGATGGAATTTATGACTATTAAAATATAACATAGTTTCAGATAGAACTTTAACTGCACATTAATTGAGAAATTTATTTGAACCCGGTACCATCGGATTGAAAGGGCAGCATTCAAACTACTAGACTACCACGACTTATTTTCATAAGTTGGTTTGTCGTATGAAATTATACCGTTATGTTTCAATGGTTAAATTAGTAAACAAAATTACTGTGTACTTGTTTTACTCTCTCTCTCAGATTTTTAAATATAAATTGTTCTTGTTTTCAGTTAGAATATTATTTACTTGTGATATATTACGGGAAGATGACGCGATATTGAAAAACGGAGTACCAATGCCGTGTCCTCAGAGGATCTATTTATGAGGCGTCTATTCACAAAAAAAAAACTTTTCATAAATGCTGGGGAAAATATTCCGCGGGGATGCTGCTGGGAAACCAATTTTCTCCACACGATCCAATCAGGTACAGGGCTGACACGCTTTTTACGTTATAAAATGAAATGAGCAATCTGTTAACATCACGGTAACTTAGTAAGTGCAAAAGTGTAAGGGTTCCCATACAAAAACTCACAGGACCCAACCCTGGTAGTGAATGAACGAGGCTCTGGTTCACTACCAACCAGTACTGGTCCAGAGTAATGCAAAATGGCCCAAATCTTTCCATTAATGGAAGGTGGAGGAGGTGAGGAGATGACCAGCAAGTTCAGTGTTCCCTTCAGCGACATCACAGCAGCTGCTCAAGGTCTGTACTCCTACAAAATATGATCTTTTCTTTTTATATATTCAGAAAATCAATAGCGTATACAATATAAATATTTTTCTATAAATAAATTAAGTACCTAAAGCAAGATATATAGCTTAGTAATATGTTGATTTGCGCAGACAAAATGTTAATAAACATTTTGTATCTCAATTAGTTAATAACTACAAACAAACAAAGTAAATGAAAGAAAGAAAAAGAAAAGTAAATGTGGAAAATCTAACACAAAATGTCATTTTGTTTAGTCTTTAATCGTTAGTGTTTAGTAGTTTGTTATTTAGTCTTTACTCTTGTTAATAATAGCTCTAACTATGTATTTTTATATATTTACCGTGGCATTATGATCAATAGCGATTTAGCTGCATAGTTTAATCTCCTCCTCAAAAAATTTCATAGATAATGTTGTATTAAACATATAAATATGAAATTATTTAAAACTCACCCTTAATCGCCGCAAGCGATACATTATAATTACTCTAATTAGTGCTTTCCAGAAGCTATTTTACGACTGCATGCCTCATCTAGCTCACACAAATCTAGACTCAAAGTCAAACACAAACGGTTCATATTACTGTACCACTTCATATTGCTATGGATTTCCTTGATACATGTGTACTGTTACTGAAATTTGAGTTTTAGGCTTAAGGTGCTAAGGTTCATATTTCAATGAAAGCTTGTCGAGTACAAGTTATTCCGTTTCCGTTTTACAATAGCGCGAAAACGTAGCGCCATGTCCGCGGCGTTTTGAAAATAAATAGTAATGAACGTGGTAACGAGTTACAGGAGTAAAAAGGCAAGAAACCAGATGATAAGGGTGAAGTATGCTAGTGAAATTACTGGGGTAACAAGGCTTGGGGGTGTTTAGTGGAGAGGGATAACGATTTACTGGCGGCAAGTCTCTATTACCGGAGACCGGTTAGGTAGGTTGATACTTAAATAAGCAGTCTGCAGCCGACAAACTACTGTGAGAACATTACTATGTGATAGTTTGAAGTGTGCTGTATACTAGTGAAATTACTGGGGTAACGAGACAAGTCCTTATGTCTCAACGATGAGGGAAAATTGGTACTGTGTACATCTTAACCAGCGTCATATTATAAGTATCACTAACGTTTCGTCATTGTATGAATAATAAAAACGCTTGATTATAATGGGAATAAAAAGAAAGATATGTTACTACTGAGGGTGTTAAGATTGGGGTGGATCTTAACTTACAACCCTTAGGATCATCTAATCCAAGGAAGGCAGATGGATCTCATGAGAAACTCATCACCCATCTGCTTAAGTGCTTTTCAAGTGTAAGGCTATTAAAAGACTTTGCGAAACTGTACCGTTTTAGTTTTCCATTAGAATGAAAGAGCTTGGTGGGGGTATGCTCCTACCGTCTTCAACCCCTCGCACTGTCGGGTGTTCACAATTATTCAGTGCACCAGCTCTATCTTTTAATTAAATTCGCGCTGTTGTTCAGTTTGTTGTGTTTCCGCTGTGTCGCGGGCAGACACGCGACCGCTCCTGGCGAATGTAAGCAAATGGAAAAGGGAAAAAAAATGGGAAAAGCGAAACGCCACGTTGCCCCGCGAAATTTTTCAAGTCTCCGTGTGGATGTTCATTAGTTTTTTTTTAGCCGCCAGCAATTACAATTAACGTGGCGTGCGAGTTGAGCGCGGCAACACTATCGCCAGTTGCCATCGTATCAGAATATTTCTTTCTACGTAAACTACAGTATAAACACTCTACAACATACAAAAGATCACAATTTGTTTGGTTTACCTTAAAACCTTATTGATATCACTGTTTATATCGCAACAGATATTCTCTATTGCGAAGTAATGCTTTTATATTTACATACAGAAAATCATCATTATCGGTGTCATCTTAGCACGTTACGAAAGACGAAAGTTCACTTAATAAATAACAAATTCTTTACTTAGTGTCGAAAAGTAATCAAAAACCGAATAATAATGAAGAAGATCATCGAGATGATTCTGAACCACCACCAACTATTCAACGAGAGCTTGATTCCGCTGAATTAATACAAAAATTTATTATTGTTTAATCAAGAAGATTCCATCACATAACAGATGGATAAAATACATAAGAAAATAAAAAACAAGTAACAAAAATATACATACATTATAGATTATTGTTAATTCAGTTATATATCTTCACTACATATAACTTTAACTGTATATAACGATAACAAAATGCTCGCTCCTTTAAGTTTCGTTATAAAAACTTTACATTGTATTTACTTTTTTTTAAGGCTATACTTCAGATATTAGACAATGTCATGTAATACTATTTAATTATACGTATAATGAGTAACATTATTACTGGCGCTATTACTTAAAATCAAGTGATAGAAATATAACATTTAATGTCCTTGTTAAATTATAAACAGCAAACTAGTGGTAGGTGTCTCTTGCTAAAGACATAGTTACCTCCACTTCTGCTATTTCTAATGCCAAATGTACCAACATTACTGTGTTGTAAAGCGTTCTGTATGCTAGTAAAATTACTGCGGTAACGAGACAACACTTTAATTAACAAGACGAGTTCAAATTGGTGCTCAGTATACCATCTTAACCAGCGCATTGTTATACGCAAGCGTATAACTTACCATCAGGTGAATGCTTTGTTTGTGTAGAATAATAATAATAAAAAAATAAAGCAAAGAAAATCCACCATGCGATAGACATCCTCTCTCTCCCTCCAACAATTTATATTTTAATACAAAAAGCTGTAATTCTCAACACTTGCAGAATAGCAAATTTTTACATACTGACTGATGTACACTTGTCTTAAGCCCGTGTACCTCATTACTACAGTATTTCTTCACAATGCTGAGAAAATTAGTAAAAAAATAATATAATTTCATAAAATTTATATATTTTTTTAAATTAATACACAAAAAACATTTGCCCCGGGTGAGGATCGAACTCACGACCTTAAGATTATGAGACTTACGCGCTGCCTACTGCGCTACCGAGGCTTATAGATTAATAACTCAAATGTATGTGCAAGTTTTTTTTTTTCGACGTGACGACACGAGCAAGGCATTCACTTGATGTTAAGTGATACACTTGCCCATAACATAGCGCTAGTTAAGATAGTACACAGCACCGCAATGCGCCCGTCGCTTTGAGACATGAGGTGTATTCTCGTTACCCCAGTAATTTCACTAGCATACATCACCCTTCACAGCACAGTAATGTTTGCTTACTATTTGGCAGTAGAAATAGGAACTGCGGTATCTACTTACGGTCTGTAGCAACAGAGTCCTACTACTAGTAAAATATGTAATGAAAATGCGTATATCTGTGTGGCTGCAGCCTTTGGGTATACACGCTTTACTTTACTTTTAATAATTAACACCGATAGTTAAGTGATGCTTAACTATCGGTGTTAATTATTAATCAGATGGTAAAAATATTCAATTTAAAAGCGACTATTCTTTCCGCAAAACAAACATTACTATGTTCCAGTAATAAAGGTGATACATCTAATGAAATTACTGAGGTAAATCTGTTTAATATATAATTGGTTTCAAAGCAACGAGTGATGCATCCAAACTGTTACATTGTTACTGGCGTGTCACTTATTAACAGGTGATGGTCTTGCTGTCGTGATTTAATTGATATTAAAAGTAACCCAAATAAGAAAAACTGTTACTACCACTATATGAAATAGTGGTTAGGAAATGAGAGTAGTTGACTTTCGCAATTAAAGGTTTTATCTCAATAAATCTTTAATATGAGAATAATCATATCATAAACAAAGGCGTCTGTTAATTAAGTCGGCATAGCGATATTCCATTTTGCACGGACGCACGTTGAAAAAGGAAAGATGTTAGTGGTATAATAAATAGTTTTTAATAGTTTATTTATATAAATAGGTTTCCTATTTGGCAATACGTCTCTTTAAATATCTCCAGCGCCGCGCGATGCGTTGTTAGGAAACCAATTTTGCCGCGCGATCGCTTCTCCTCCAGGGTTGATACCAAAATATATATTAAAACTATTCATTTATTTTGTTTAAATAAATACTATCAATTATTTAACTACATCCTGTATAAAACAAGTAACGAAATCAACACGGTATTAAGGTGATAGTAATGTCTATCAGCAATGTAGTCTTCTATCTAGAATAGGATTAAGTTAAGCCCTGCCTGTTGTAGAAGGAGACTGAAAGGGTTTTCGGAATAACGGGCATTGAGGGTTGGGGCCCTCACTGTATATTAAGTGATTAAACGACAAGTACGAAGTGGTCTCGTACTCTGTAGCAGCATACTTTTTGAGCTGGTAAAGGCAACAGCTCTGTCAGAGATGTGCTCAGCAGCTGCAGTGCTGCACTGGTGAGTTCCGTAGATCCCGGAGCCTTAAGCAATGCACTGAGGATGACCACTGAGGAATGTTTACTGAATATAAATCACAAATAATCCTGACTTCCCAGAAGATGGGTATCTTTTGAAGATTTCCTTCACGACAAAAAAATGTGACATGTCTATGACGTCACAACGTTTATTGCAGACTGAGATGACAGATGTCCAGAAGTAATAATCATCACGGAGTACCTAAAGCTTTTTATTGATAGAATTAACTAGACGACTAAAGCATTCACTTTATAGTAAGTGATACACTTGCCCACAACGAAGTAGTGTTAGTTAAGATGGTATATATAGCGCAACATTGCGCGCATTGTAATATAAGTTTTTAAGTCTCGTCCCCTTAGTAATTTCACCAGCATATAGCTCTCTTATAACTCGGTACCTACCTGGATGGTCTCCGGCAAGAGATTTGCCATTACTAATTATTGTCGATAGTCCAATGAACGCTGAATGAGATGGTACAATAAATAAATAAAAAAATAGGTAAATTAATAAATAAGTAAATAAATGCGTACATAAATAAGTAAATATATAAGTAAAAATGAATAAATGAGTAAGTAAATAGGCAAGTGAATAACAATTAAGCAATAAATAAATAAATACATAAATAAGACTGCCTAAAGCATTGACTCTTCAGGTCATGTTTCTTTCAAGTGGGACTTTATTGAATTTATTAACCCTAAGTGAAATTATTCTGGGTCACATTCTTCGAAGGTCGTGCTGTACCTTTTCCGATCTTCTCTCATACACTCTCATTCTCTGCTTTTTTGACGTGTACTATAAAAAAGCTATTCCTTTAGTTACTTTAGCTGATTTTTTTAAAGTTTATATCCACTTGATTTCATACATGTCTTCAATCACGAATCGAAACTGGTACCTTCGCAGTGGCGGTCTAGCGTACAAACCACTAGGCTATCAAGACTTCTACTTTATATGATTAGACCAGCGGCTGTGTGGTCCACCGCGTAGTCTTTTTCTCTCTAACTTGCCCTCAATCATAATTTTATCTAGACTGTCGGATGGGCGATGAAAAGACCAAAATAACCATGAATCCTCTGGTGACAAATAGTCAATAGCCTGGTGGTAACGGACAGCTGCTTTGGGATCGAAATATACAAGCACACGTCTGATGGTGAACAGCCTGCAGCATTAATGGCACTGGTGCGTTTCCGACCTCAAAATATTTGTTCTTCTGAAAGTCCATGGTATAAGTAAACTATCACTAAGAGCCGTGATAGCCTATTAGTTTGAATGCTGTCCTTCCACTCCTATAGTATAACTACACTACAGTTAGTATAACTACTAATATCTCGTGCTTTTAAGACATGTATCAAATCGCGAGGTTGTACTCATTAAAAAAAAAAGTAAACTATCGCTGGTATATTTAATATAATTTTCCTGATATTTGTGGCAACCCTAGTGTATATCGGCCTCTTTCGTGTACGATGGGTAGACTCTAAACACATTTTGGTGAGATCGAAAAGGCATCACTAGTTTTTTTCCGTACATGCGTTATATTCGCGCGCTATCAAAGAGAAACTCTTTTCACATCGTTATTTTTAAAACTCTGCCAATAAAAAGTAGTGTCACGAGTTTAACATATATTTTTTTGATTTTTCTTAAGTCTAATTCTTTTTAAGTGAAGTCAGGATTATGGAAATCAACAATTAAAGCCCTAACTTACTTCTATCGGCTGATAATGATACAGTATTAAATTATCATCCCATTGGGTTATAAGCAAGGTCCCATCACCAAGTCTTTTTCTTTGGCGCATTGGAAATCTTCAAAAGATTCTTTTTAGCGTATTCATATTAACAATCATGGATAGAATTTGAATTGATCACAAGGTACATTCGTGACCCCTTTTTATGTCACGGGGAAATTTTTAAAATATTTCCTCCGCGGGGAAATTGGAATGCTTCTAGGAAAGTCAGGACTATGTGGAACTTATAAACACTGAAACCACCTCGGTGGTCATCCTCAATGAATTGTCCAAGGCCCTTGTACTGCTGCTAAACACATCCCAGGGGTAGCGCTTACTCTCTCCAGCATAATATCATCAATATAATCTGAACTGAGTCAAAGACAAAGTCACATTTTATTAAATGTAGGAACAACAGTTCAGTTATTGAACGTCAGAAATCTACCAGCTCGAAAAGCAATGTGCTTGGATCTGAGGAGTATGGTGCTAGGAATTCAACGGGCTGTATACAATTTAGTTTTCCTTTACAATATATCTTACACTGATACTTACATCACAAGAATCAGAGTTTTTTATATCCACACATCATTATCATTCAAATAGTCATCAACACTATAATACGTTTTACTAATTAAAATACTTATGATTTTATTTTTAAATTTGTGAACTGGCAACACTGAGATAGCTTTTGAGGATTTTGTTATAGATACTGTATAGATAGATACATAAATGTTCTATTAATTATGTGGGGAACAAAACAAGGCGCTGCTAGTTTATTTTTTTTTTCTAGTATTACTTTCGTGCGTCTTTTGAATTACATACTGAGACAAACGTGAGTGTAACACCCTCATTTTTGGGCGTGGGATTAAAATGAAAGGATTTCGCATCTCAAATCTGCGAGCAATAATTTCTCGTTAAGGCCCGCGAACCGGAAGCCTCACCTCTTCCGTTATAATTTACGAGCCGGCGGCGGCGGGCCCGCGCCAGCTCAATACGCCAAAATGGAGCATAAATAACGCCTTTAAATTGTTTACTTCAATTTTGTCACATAAAAAGCTATAAATTATTATAATGGATGACCCGGCCAACTATTTTTTATATATTTTCTCCTTTTTTATAGAGAAAAGTAGGCAAACGAGCGAACAGTACACATGGTGTGATTACAAAAGCCTGTAGACAGTCGCAACAGTGGGGTCGAGGTTGCGGCCGATCTTGAAGGTGGAAATGGTACGTTGTTCTTGAAGATATATATAAAATACTACTGACAACAATCGATTCCACAGAGTAAATATTATATATATTTTAAATAAGTTCTCGCTGTTTTTTTAACAAAATAAAAACTTTATATAAATTATAAGGAGAGAAAATATTTCAGTAAAAGTATTGCTACCTTGTACCTTACACCTCAAAGTAAGCGTAACGTGGTGTTGTGTATACCATCTTAACCAGAGCCAAGCAAGTATCACTTACCATCATATGAACGACTTGCTCATCTTGTATAATCAAAAAAATCATTGCTTGCAGAATCTGTTGCGTCGTTTCATCTTTGACAGTCAAATATTTGGAAGCTGCGGTAGACTTTCATTATTGATTTTGAGACAATAATTCTTCGAAGTCTATTTTGAATAAATTAATTTGACGGACTTTATAAATGTCTAACAGAGGTAAAGTAATATAAAGAGAATAGTTTACGTTTATATTTCCACTGTTAGGACTCTGGGACTGATGTCACAAAGAGTGTTAAAGCTTGTACCATATTGTATGTAGTAAATAGTATTGTTGATGAATGAGACAATTATTTATTTATTCTAAACTTTCTTAAAATTCACAATATATGGTATTCTTCGAATCGCGAACTAAGCACAGCTTGTAATTTATATGTATTGTTTGAGTTGAACATATTGTTATATTTCAAGATGATGCTATCGACAGCGGTCAAAATGAAGGTATTTTGATTTTTTTTTAAAAAACCTGCTTCAAATATTTGCAGTGCTGTTGGACAACTTTAGAACTGCACAGTGGGTGTGGTGTGCAAGTGTCGGCGGCGACGCGACGCCGCTAATTTCCCAAGGGGTCAGAGCTGGCTGCGGACGAGCGGCTCCGCGATCCTGTGATATCTACCAAGACGAGAAGGCTGTTTGTTCCTCCTCCTACTTCGAACACGTCTAGAAACTTAACTAGTAATCCACAAAAAGCTATTATTGCCAATAATAAGTGTTATACTACCAAATTGCTAGCACAGTCATCATAAGCTCATAACATCCTTTTGATGTCTTCAAGGAATCGAGCAAGGTGTTCATCTAATGTTTAGTGATATGCCTGCCTATTACAACGTCTCTAAGATAGCTTTGAGACAAGGTGTTATATCTCGTTCCCCCAATAATTTCACTCATCACAATATTTGCACATTACTATTTTGCGTTAGAAATAGGAGCTGTGATGGTACCTACTTAGACGATCTCCAGCAATAGAGACCTACCTACATGGTTTAACATTTTCATTAAATATTCTGCAATAGATAGGTAAAGGGGTGTAAAGGGTCCCACATAACAACACAGGGGATCCAAACTAACTCATCTGCTCGCGGTACACCCTGATATTCAACAAACGAGGCTCTGGCTTCCCTCCAACCCGTATTGGGCTAGTATAGTGGAAGATGGTTCAAATCTCTCCATTGTTAGGAAGGTCTATGTCCAGCAGTGGACATCTATCAGCTGATGATGAAACAGGTAAAATATTCATATAACTGGAAGTGTTTATCTTCTACTTACGTAGGTAATCATTTTAAGTCACAATATAAGTACTAGACATTTATGTGTTATCCTCAGTCGAGAGTCTCGTGTTTGGATTTAATGACGTCCATGGAATATTCGTGTACTGCGGCGGTATCTCCGAAGGGTTGCCATTGTAGCCAAAAACATCGGCGGGTTTCAAACAAAATTTCTTGTGCAACAGACTCCGTCCCCCAACCCCCATCCCTCATTAACGCGCAACCACCGCGGCGCGCGGCACAAATCGACCAAATAAAAACCGGTTAAAAACATGGCGCTGGTTCTCGCAAACGACGAAAATACCTTTCGTTTTTTCGACCTACCCCTTTCACCCCCCTATCCCTCCGACTCTTTGATATCCACATTTCTTCTGTATCTGCAAAACAAAAAAGATTCAGCCGGCGCATCGCAGCTATATTTTGGCAACCCGGGGCGGGTTTCGCGTTTCCACCCGTTTCAGATCCAGGCCATGCTTTTTGTGGTTAAATAAAATAGAAATATTTTTCGTAATCTACCTAAATGTTTAGACGGCGTCTGAATATCTCAACAGAATTGAAAGAGATGGAGACCTGATACTCTATCTCTCTCTATTTGCCATAGACCGTCTAGTTATGTACTAAAGCGATTATTTTCATCGCCAAAAAGTAGCGTGTATATTACTGTACCCTAATTTGAATGACTTTGATCTAGAGACGTTTTTTTTAATATATCTGTTCCTCTGGTTATAAGGCCTGGGATTTTGGTTTTCTTTTTCTGTATTCACCATTTCCTGTCCTTAAATTTTTTCTATTTCTTCTGGCATGTTACAATTCATACCATTGTTACATTCTCATATTTCTACTTCTTACTACTACTTGGTTTTTTTTTATTTGATCTGGTGACATTACTCGGATAACGAGACCTGACATTTAATTTCTCAAGGGAATGAACACAATTTGGTGCTGTGTATAATATCTAATATTTCTTTATAACGTATCATATTAACAATCATGGATAGAATTTGAATTGATCACAAGGTACATACGTGACGCCTTTTTTTTGTCACGGGGAAATCTTCAAAAGATTTCCTTCGCGGGGAAATTGGAATGCTTCGGGGGGAGTCAGGGTTATGTGAGATTTATGCCAACTGAAACACTCTCAATGGTCATCCTCAGTGCATCGTAGAAGGCCCCGGGATATCCTACGAAACTCAGCGGTAACTCCCTGCGTTGCTGTTAAGTAAATCCTACGGAGAGCTGTTGCTCTCTTCAACATCAACATAACAATATGCTACGACAAATATCGAAACCACTTTGTATTTGTCGTCCGCCCCTGGTTCACTTAATAGACAGTGAGGGCCCCCACTCTCAAGGTCCACGAACCCGAAAACCTTTTCGGGTTCGCCGACTCCTTCTACGACAGGCAGTACTTACCTTAGTCCTATCCTTGATAGCCAGCGACTACGGGGCTTATACGTGACGCTCTGCAAAGGCATAGCAATAATAGAAAGCTAGTAAATATTTCGCATTTTACAATACTTGCAAAAGATAATAACGTTATAATTAATTTGTTGACATTTCAAAATATTAATTTAAAAACATTAGTTTATTTAAAAACATTTGCAACTGTCAACAATCGAAGATTATCCAGATTTTGTAAAGAATTAGGAAGATGGTTGTAAATTTTAAAGGTCATATAATGGAGACTGGATGTGACGAGTTTTGATTATGAAAAGGCATTTTAAGTCGATTTTGATAACCTTTTTTTCTTTTAATTATAGTTCGTTTAGTTATTTTAATTATATTGATGCGTTAAATTACAAAAGTATAACTCAATGTTAACTAGCGCCATCTAGTTCTGGGCGAGTGCAACGTCAAATTCTTACACAGTGTAACGAATTATAATAATTCATTATGATAAATTAATTATTTTATAGTAATGTCGTATAATGGAAGACATTACAA